>PVKA01010185.1:0-65369 GCA_004027165.1 Ctenomys sociabilis | reverse complement strand
TGAGCTTGTGTAGCCCCTTTGTCGAAGATAAGATGGCTGAGTGTTTTCGTAGATGCCTCTGCATATTCTAATCTATTCCACTGATCCTCAGGTCTATTTTGTTGCCAATACCATGTTGATTTTATCATAGTGGCTTTATAGTATAATTTCAAATCAGGAATTGTGATGCCTCCTGCCTTGTCTTGATTGGCCAAGATTGTCTTTGCTATTCTAGGCCGTTTGTGGTTCCAAATAAATTTTAGGATAAAGCCCCTGTGATATCTATAGAGATATCACAGGGGCTTTGTAGGATCATTTCAAGTCAGGAATTGTGATGCCTCCTGCCTTGCATTTGTTTGCCAAGATTGCCTTTTTTATTCTAGGTCTTTTTTTTTTGGGTTCAAAATAAATTTTAGGAATGATTTCTCTAGCTCAGGGAGGTATGTTGGTGGCAGTGTGATAGGGATTGCATTAAATCTGTACAACAATTTTGGGAGTACGGCCATCTTCACCATGTTGGTTCTTCCTATCCAGGAGCATGGAATATCTTTTCATTTTCTGAAATCCTCTATGGTCTCTTTTCTTAGGGTGTTGTAATTTTCTGTGAAAAGATCTTTGACTTCCTTGGTTAAGTGAATTCCAAGGTATTTCATTTTCCATGGTGCTATTGTAAAAGGTATTGTTTCTGTAGTTTCCCTCTCAGTGTATTTGTTATCTGTGTAGAGGAATGCTATTGATTTTTGAGTATTGGCTTTGTATCCTTCTATGCTACTGAATTTCTGTATCAATTCTAGTAGCTCCTTGGTAGAATTTTTTGGGTCCCAAGTAAAGTATCATGTCATCTGCAAATTGTGATAATTCAACTTCTTCCTTGCCTATTCTTATAGAATTTTTATATTTTTTTGGTTCAGCTTTGGAAACTCATATATATCTAGGAATCTATCCTTGTCTTCTATGTTTTCCATTTTATTAGAATATAGGTTAGGCATCTTCTGAATTTCTGCAGGATCTGTTGTGATTTCACCCTTTTTATTCCTCATTGCATGGATTTCAGTCTATTGTCTCCTTTGCTGATAAGTTTGACTGAGGATTTGTTTAATTTATTTAACCTTGCTAAGAATAAACCCTTTGATTCATTATTTCTTTGTATTATTGTCTTAGTCACCATTGCAATAACTTCTGCTCTGATCTTTATAATTTCTTTCTTTGGGCTTGACTTGCTCTTCTTTATTTAGGCATTTGAGGTTCATTATTGGGTTGTTCACTTGTGCTCTCTGGTTTTCCAATCTGGTAATTCATCACTATAAATTTTCCTTCTCATTCTGCCTCGTTTCTGTCCCATAAGTTTTCATAGGAGGCATTGGTATTATCATTTAATTGTAGAAACAATTTAATTGCATCTGTGACCCATTCATTGTTCAGGAGGGTATTATTTAATGCCCACATGTTTATGCAATTCTTGTGGTTTCTTTTGTCGCTGATTTCCAACTTTTTGTACCATAGTCAGATAATAACCATGGGGTAGTTTCAATTTATTTGCATTTACTCAGCATGTTCTATAAGCTACTAACATGGTAGTAGTATTTCACATGTTCAGCTGAGAAGAACATGTATTCTAATGTTGTGGAACACTCTGTAGACAAATACAAAGTCCATTTCTTCAAAAATTTGGTTCAGTTCTGATGTTATTTTGTTAAGTTTTTTGTCTAGTTGTCTGTCTATTGTGACAAGAGGGGTATTGAGGTTTCCCTTGACAATTGTATTAGCGATTGCCTGATTTTTCATATCTATTAATATTTGTTTTACATATTTAGGTGGGCTGGTATTTGGTGCATATATATTTATGATTATTATCACTTCCTTTTTGATTACCTTAAGGAATCAATAGTGACCTGCTTTGTCCCTTTTGATCAGTATTGGCTTGAAGATTTTTGTGCAAATAGAATAAGCTACTCTTGCTTTTCTGTGGATTCCTGCTGCATAGAGTATTGCTTCCCATCCTTTGACTTTCAGTTTTGAGTTAAATATGTTTCTTGTATGCAGTATATTTTTAGATCTTGTTTCTGGATCCATCCTGCCAATCTATTTCTTTTGATTGGTGAATTGAGACCATTTACATTGATGGTTGTAACTGATAGGAATTGACTGTCATACAATTGTCATATAATTTTCCTAATGGTTTTCTTTCTTTCCCCTCTGTTTAATCGACTGCCTTGCCTGATTCATTCTATTGAGTTCGTGTTATTGCAGTCTTCATTACCCTCTTTAGAATATCCTTCAGAACATTTTGGAGTACTGGTTAGGTGGTCATGAATTTCTTCAATTGTTCTTTGTCATCGAAGTATCTTATTTCTCCATTATCAACTTTGAGAGACAGTTTTGTGAGATATATCGATGTGGGTTAGAGATTGTTTTCTTTCAGGGCTTGACATAATTCCCTCCAAGCTCTCCTTGACTTAATGGTTTCTGTTAAGAATTCTGTTGCCTTTCTTTTTAATGGTTTGACTTCATTATGATATATCATCTTCTGCACCTATTTTTCAAGGCCATGAGAAAATGGAATAAATTATTCTCAATTACATCAACTAATGTTCTAAACAAAATATTTTCTCAAAGATAATACCATTAGATTAACTATGCTTAATGTTCCCAGCATGTGGAGTAAGTGGAGGACATCAGACGCTAAACGCTGTCCCCAAATGCCCAGATGGGTCAGCAACTTCAGTGTAAGCAGTTCTCATAGAATTTCTTGAGAAAATTGAGAACTTGAGAAACAATTTTTCTCAATTGTTGAAAATATTTTAAGGACAATTATGCAGAGAAAAAATATCTTGAATATCCAATTTAAAGTTATTTTCATGTGCCACTCCAAAAATAATGAAACAATACCATCTATAAATATTTTATATGCTTTTTCTATAAATATTTGTCATCAACCTCAGCTGGGGAAAATCAGAATACAAAACTTAGTTAAGTTTAAGGCTTAGTGGGTCATCAGTGACTGATAAAATTATCCATCTTAGCAATTTATTACCCTCACAAAGGCAAATTTAACTGTAAATATTAAAATAGTTTCTTTGTCCTATGGAACAAATATAATAAAATAAATCTTTTTAATTCATAAATTTTATATTCATAAATTTAGATGAAAACTGTTAGTTGATGACTACAAAATAAGGATACTGAATTTTTCATTCACAAATTGAATTTGCAAGGTGAGCAGGTCCTGATTGTTCACCAAATCCCCCTGACCATTAGGCCTTCCTAGAATTTGAAAACTGTCTCATCCTACTTCCCTTCTGCAAGACTGGGAAAAGTGAAATGTGAAAGTCTTTAGACATAATGGAGAATTCTAGTTTGTTCATTTACTAAGTGCCTTAGTTACTTTTCTCCTTCCTGAGACAAATACCTACTACCCAAAGTTAAAGGAGGAAAGGTTTAATTAGTCCACAGATTGTACAATTTCAATCCATAATGGGCTGGCAGGGTGGCGTAGAAGACAGAGGTGAAACATGCATGGTGGGCAGGAAGTAGCAAAGCAGCAAGGGTTGGCCATAGATCTTTCCACCCCTTATATTTAATCTAGGCTTCTTAGGGTGCATAGCATTCACACGCTTAATCCTAGTGCCCTTCATCCTGGCACCATGTATCAATCCCAGAGTCACACACTCTAGATCCAGCCACCTCTGAAAAAGCTTCACTTTGCTCTTGAAACTCCAGAGAAGGGAGGGAAGAGGATAAAGAAAAACAAGAGTCAGGATGCAGAAAGCTGAGGTCAAGTGGAGCCTCCTCTCCTTGTGGGAGAAAAAGAACCACCCAAGGATTGCATATTGAAATATTAGTGATACTCTCGGCTCATTATTCACACTCCAGGTCGCTTAGTGTTATGGTTCATGACCAGATGCCTAAGGCTTAAAAGATCTGGCATAAGTTCTAGGTCCCCTGCTCTGCTGCCACTTTGTCTCATTATTCATATACTCGTTATTGTCAGTTGAAATCCCTTTTTCCTAGTCACTCATTCATGTGGCTCTCTTCAGCACTTCATGTTCTCTGGGCTGATCTTGTTTTAGCCCCACACATGCAATCAATGTCCAGCTCCAGCCACTACCTACACCACCTATGGCTGCATCTGTCTTTGGAGGAACATCGACTCACAAACCATACCACTAGTGATCTGGGTCATGTGCCTCCATTTCTGTTTTCATGTCATTTGCTTAATTTGGATAAATGTGGATAATAGCACTCATCACTCAGGGATGAACAAAGTCTCACAGTAAACCCAAGCCCATTGCCTGACTCCCAGTAGACTCTTGATGAGGAACACTTCTCTTTTGTATCTCCTTTCACCCCCTAAAGTTTCAGAGATCTGGCAAAAAATCTAGGTCTCCTGTTCTGCTACTGCTTGGTTAACACCTTTCCATCTCTCTCTGGATTCCTCCCTGGCAGAAGCAGGGTCTATCACTTCAATTTTCCATCAGCCTGTTGCTAGGACTTCCAAATCAACCATGACACATGCCACAGAAACAGAAGGCGGCATGCCAGGTCCCACCCCAGAGAGGCTGGTTTATCTCCTAGGGCCACCTCAACAAACTAACACAGAGTGGGTGGCTGACAACAAAAACGCATTCACTCTCAGGCTGGAAGTTGCTATCAATGTGTCAGCAGGATGAAAGCAATGACCCTCCTCCACATCTTCCGGTTTCCAGGGTAGGTGACAGTCCTTAGCCTGGCCTGGAATGCATCACGCCAATCTCCGCCCCCATCACCGTGTGACCCGGTCTCCCCACATGCATGTTGTCCTGTGGGTATTTCCTCTACAAAATGTCCTGCTTTGTACAAGGCCACCAGTTGTAGGGTTGGGTCCCACTTTTGGGTCCCACTTTAATCCAGTCTGAACTCATTTTAACCGGCAACTACTGCAAAGACCTTTAATTGGCATCTTTTCTTGAGCAAAATGTTTCCAGGATTCATTTATATTCTTTCTTTCTTATAATTTAGTACTGGTTCCACCTTATGGATTTCCCATATTATATTTATCCATTCAACAATCAATGGGCATTTGGTTGGTTTAAAATTCGGAGCATTATGAATAATACTAATATAAATATGTATGTAGTAATTTTGTGTTGACAAATGATTTCAATCATTTTGGGTATGTTCCTAGGAGTGGAGTTGCTAAATCTCAGTAACTATGTATCTGATCTTTTGAGGAACTATCAACTTATTCTGTTAAATTCCATATTACCTGTGCCACTTTACTATTCTACAAAAAAAGACTAAGGACTTCACAGTATAACTTATGTATCTAAAATTGTACCTTGCCAGGTATGGTGGTTCATGCTTATAATTCCAGTACTAGGGAGGCTGAAGCAGGAGGATCTCTGTGGTCACAAACAGTCTGAGTTACATAGTGCTTTACAAGCCTGGATTACAGAGCAAGACCCTATCTCAAAAGCCAATAAATAAATAAATAAAATTATACCTTGACTTGATATCATTGTTTTATGTTTTGTACATTTTTGGCCCATTGGTCTGCCTGTTAATCTAAGTTTGTGATAATTTGGCAAAGACATAAAATACATAAACAAATCTGAAAAAAAAATAGTAAAGATTCCAATTTCCCTATCATCTTACCAAGACTTATTTCCATCTTTTGATTCCAGTCTTCCTGGCAGGTTTGACAGCAGGATCTCATCAGTGTTGGTCCTGCATTTCCCTGGTGATTAATGTTGAACATCTTCCCAAGAGAGCCCGGATTATTATGTCTCCTTTGGAGAAATGTCTATTCAAAGCCTCTGCCCATTTTTAAGTTGGAGGCACAGATTTCAGAAAGACCACATTTGCAAGAGTTTGCCCCAAATTTCCCCCACTTTCCAAGACCACCTCTGTCCTCTGTGCCACTATAAAGCCAGGATTTGGGTGGTAAGGACACAATCAGATTGTGAGCCCAGTTCAAATATCACTGTGCTTGGAAGGAGACAGATGTGGAGAGAACCGTGCCGGTTCCCCAAATGGAAATCGAGTGACATCTGTTCTCTTAACTTGAAATAGACAGGGGCCCCTGCTTCAGTGATTGGCCTCCTCATCTGTCATCTACGAGGACAACGTGGAAGGGGAGGAGACTCTTTTCTATCAGCTTGAGATAGTGATCATTAGTGGGTAGTGAGGTCTGCTACAAAATCACCTTGAAAACCTAGTCACCATCATAAAATTCTGCCCAACCCCGAGAAGAGACTGTCAAGCCAATTAGAGTGGCAAGACTGTGACAAATGCATTAATCATAGAGCTGGCATGCTGACCACAAACCATAAATCTCCTGCCCCTATGCCAGGCCCCACACCACCAGCAGCTGGGTCTTTTTTCCAAGGACTAGAGTTCAGTGATAACCATAGCCAGCATTCCATCCAACATAAGACAATATGCGCTATTTTCAGAATTGTTGTTTCAGTTTTCAGTAAAAAGTCCTAATAGCCGAACCTCTTTTTACTTTTTCTTTTTCTTTTTTTTCCCACTGTTCTGCATGAAGCGTGGGACACCCGGGTATTTAAATGGTTTCCCTGGAAGCCTTTCTTCAGCATCAAAAACCCTACCTGCGCACGCCTTCCCTGCCCACCGCCCAGCGTGGTTAAGTGGGTGCCTTGGTCCATAGCCAGGTCTCACTGTGCTGCTGCTGCTGCTGCTTCTGAAGTCTCTATTCCAGTGAAATAGGGCACGGCTTGTTCCCAAAAAGGCTGCCTTTTGCTCCTGGTAAATGCTCCACTTCTAAATTCTTCCAGGACTGTAGCTAAGATGTGTGCCTGAGCTGCTCCTTACAGATGCCCAGGATAAATGTAACCAGTGGCTCTTGATGCGATCGGAAGCATAAGGAGTCAAAACTCGACAGGTGAAACCATCTGGTTGCTTCTCTCTCCAAAAACCACATTTTCATAGGAAGTGTGGAGGAAAAATAATAGAATGGTAAGTTTAAAATAGAAGCCAGAGGAAAAATAACGGTGGAACCAAATCTATTGGAAAAGCACTCCCTTGAAATAAGACTTCTGAGGTGTTCACACCATGTTTGTATAAATGGCAGTCAGGGATAATCAGTAATGCTACTGAATACCATCTAAAAGATTTTGCAAATGTCCCAGAAAAATCAAGGAAGTTATTTTGAGAGAACTTGGAACAAATGTTTGAGTAGATATTTTCTGGATATTTATTCTTCTTTACAAGGTAGAAATATTTTATTCCATCACACAAGGTCTGTGACCGAAAATGCAGGCAGTGTTTTCTTCATCCAAGGCAAAGAGCTTGCTGTGGGCCCTAATTACTGTCAAGAAGACCCACCTTCTCGGGGGAGTGAAAGATGGAAAGAAATTCATCCCTCCCTCCCTCCTCCTCCTCCTCCTCTTCCTCCTCTCCTTTCTCCTCCTCTTCTTATTCTTCCCCTCCTCCTATTTCCTGAGTCACACAGAACTTTTCTTTCTTTTCTGGGTCCCTCTGATCCCAGCTCCCCCTAGGCCCTCTCTTATCTTCTTCCCCACAAAGCGGTTGGAACCTAAACCTGCCTGTTTTGGGCCGCTGTTGAGGTTTAGATCTAAAGTGTTCCCCTACATCTCAAGGGTTTGGAAAGTGACTGGATCCTAGAGGTGAATGAGTGCAGGGCTTGAATGTGCTGGCATGAGGCTGGGCCTGGCTGGCGGTGGTCATGGGGGTGTGGCCTGGGGTATTCGTGCCCTGGCCCTCCCCTCTCTCTCTGCTCCCTGGCTCCCACCGGAGGAGCAGCTGTCTTGTCTTCCACCAGATCCTTCCACCTTGCCATTCTGCCTTGGAGCCTACTGATTATGAGCTGAAGCCATGAGGCCACCTTTCAACAGTGGACAATGGATATTTTGTCCCAGAAGAAGGAAAGTGACTAAGGCAGGGCTGGCTAAGTTATCCCCTTCTAGGCAGCACTGTGATCTTTAAAGCGTTTTTTAGAAGTAATAATCTCATACCCTACTATTCATTTAAAATATATGACTCAGTGGATTTAATGGATTTAGATTGATGCAACCATCACCGGAGTCAGTTTTAGAACATTTCTCACCTTCAAAAGAGACACACACTGTCCAGCCCTCACCATCCCCAGCCCCCTGCTGCCCTAAGCAACCATGAATCTGCATTTCATCTCAGCAGCTTCCTAGTTCCAAATGTCACCATACACTGTGGCTCTGAGGTCTGGCGCTTCCTTAGTTAGATATCTTTTAAGGTTCATCCCTATGGTCTCGTATGCTGGTACTTCCTTTTCAGGCTGAAGCATATCCCGCTGAGGACAGAGCATGTTTTATCCCTCAGCCCTCCCCTGAGGAGTGTTTGGCTGCTCCCATCTTTGCTCACCTTCAGCATCCGCTGTTCTGAGTATACTGCAAGGACGTTCCTGCGCAGGGTGGGGCTGGGAGGCAGCATGTGCAATTCGCTTGTCTGAGGGCAGCAGTGTGGGACAACCACACTCAGGTACACAGATCCCCAGAAGAGTTCCAAGGCAGACGGCCACCATGGTGCACACCTGTGATCCCAGCACTGTGGGAGGTTGAGGCCCAGCCCAGGAGTGGTGATGTAACTCAGTGCAAAGGCCTTGGGTTCAATCTCCTGTATGGAAAAATGGTTACAAAGGCCAAGACTCCCAGCACATGGGGCCAGCAGGGAGGAGGGATCCAGGAAGAGGCAGAGCCTCTTCCAGGCCTTTCCAGCTCCTGCTGCAGGCACAGGAAGGGCTTGCAAAGCACAGGCCCCAGCCTTCCTCCACCAGTTGCCAACTGCATGTTCAAAGACCAGATCCCTCCTGATTCTAGGCCTCCAGCTCTTCATCTGTAAAGCATGACTAAGCACACGTACTTTCATCATTACAGTGCTGAAACAGCCAGCCCTTAGCACCGTGCCTAGTGGAAAATAGTTACCTAAAAGTTTGCATTGGGTTATTACATAGGAAGCTGCACCCTGCAACTAAGACAAGGGCTCATTAATGTGACTTGAATATCACAAGGCTGTGAACTGCCAGAAGCTCAGAGAGAGCTGGTCCAGTTCCACAGCTCTAGGATCTCAGGGCTATTGTGGCACTGTATCCCATTGTGTCTTCTCTTTACTTCACCCTTATGGAGATAAAAAAGGTTGCCACAGCTCCACGCTTAATATCTAGTCTCAACTAGGTTCAAAGGTAAGACTGAATCTCTCTCTCATTCCACCTCTGCTCACTTTATCTGCTGACTTCCTGTCAGGATGAAAACACAAGGCCAGCTCTAAGTTGTGAGGGAGCCTAACAAATTCAGCATCTAATGCTTACAACCTCTGTGGTGAGCCATGGATTGGTTGCGAAAATGACAGAAAACAATGGGACCACGTCTATTGGTAGGCAGTCCGCAGGGTGCCATCTTGCCCTTAGTGTTGCTGGGTTCCATCGTGGAAATGCAGTCACGGGCTGTCATTGTGGTAAACTCAAATCCGTCACGCCGTTCACTCTGGGTGGTCAGTTCCGTGGTTGTCGAAGCTCCATAGGAAGGAAGCACACTGCTTCATTTTTGTAACTCACGCCAAACCCTGGTACACAGTAACTACAGAAAGGCCCAGGGAAGTGCAGAGGGGCATCTGCACTGTTTCTATAAACTAATGTGCCAAGGCGTCACATCTAGGAGAGAGATCTCTGCGGAGCCCTAGGAGGAAAGCTGTCCTGATCCCTGGAATCTCAGGCTGAGAGCCAGGAGGGACCTGAGATGGCCACACCCACAGACTGTGCTTTGTATGCAGCAAAACCAAGGCTAGAAAGGGAATGTGACCCACATCCTTCCAAACATAACAAGCCTGGTCCTGCCTGAGACCTTCAGGTCAATTTACTGGCCTGGAACCTTCCACTACTGCCATCAAAATAGCCACTGCTCTGCTCCTTTGAAACTGAAGTCCACCTTTTGGGGGGAGGTCACAGGCTTAATCTATTTTAATGGAGCTATCTATTTTAACATCACTCTAATTTTGCTTTGTTTCCAATATTCATGCTCCTAAGAAGAGGCAGAGCAGAGGCCACTGACCAGCAGGGAACAGGTGACATCAGGCTTGCCCATTTGTCTTGGCAGCAGTCTAGCCTCTCACTTCCCCAAAGGGCCAAAACAATGGACACCTGAGTTGAGACCGACCATGGCCCTTTCTCCCAGGCCTCAGGCAGCAGCAGGGCAGGCACAGCACTGATCTGCCTGGGAAAGCAGATTCCAGGTCTTCCTGTGCTGTCTGGAAAGGGTGCTCTTCATCACCGTATCGCATGAAACCTGTTATTTCTCTACATCTTCCAGCCAGGGGGCAGAAGAGACTGTGTCACATTACATCAAAACCAGAAGAATCCCCCGCACGTAATGCCTGTCATTATGCATAGGGGCAACTGCTGAGCTCCACATGCCCCAGTTTCTCCATCTGTAAGATGGACATGATGAAATAGTGCTACCTCCAAGAGGTGATGCTAGACCTAAGCATTTCCTTACTTTTCTTCTTTACACCCTATGAAATTATGTTTGCCTTCCAGGTGGTGGTCTGACTTACTCCAGGGCTTGGCAGGAGTAAGTCCCCTTGGCCCTTCTTTAAAAAGAGGCCCGAAAGCAGGATCCAGTCCCTGGCACCACATGCTGTGTCAGGCCCATCTCCAGGCTCACTGAGCCATTCAATGTGACCTGGCATGGTGGCACACACACACCTGTAATCCCAGTGCTGGGGAGGATGAAAACATTATGGGTCAGAACTGCACCAAATATAGAAAGAGAGAGAGAGAGAGAGAGAGAGAGAGAGAGAGAGAGGAAGGAAGGAGGGCCTATCCTGAGGACAGATTTCTGAGTCCCACAGCAGGGTTCTCAAGGCAGCCTGGGGAGCTGTGTACAGAGGTTCCAGAAAACAACACAAACCTCACCTTGTTATCTTAACAGAAATTTTTATTCTTTTTTTTAATCTTTTATTTATTTACTTGGTACAGGGTTTTGCTACACAGCTCAGATACATAGTGGTCCTCCTGTCTCAGCCTCCCCAGTTCTGGGATCACAGGCACGTGCCTCCACACCCAGTTTCAGGGCTGGCAGAGAAAGCCTAGGTCCCAGAGATGGCATGGCACATGGTACCAGAGAGCAAACCCTGGTCACGTGGCATGCAGGGCGAGGGTCTTTACACTTGCCAGGCAGGCGCTCAGTCAGCTGAACTGTCTCCCCAGCCCTTGGTGGAAATTCTTACAATGCATGTTGCATACATTTGTTATATATTGTTTGTATTTTAAGACTATGGTTCATTTGTATGGCAGTTCCTCATAAAATTGCAATATAACTCAGCAATTTCATGCCAGGTATATGCTTAAAAGGTTGAAAGCAGGGGGCAAAATATATCCACTCATGTTCCTAGCAGCACTGTTTTTTATAACCAAACAGTGGAAGTAACTCAAGCGTCTGACAGATGAGTGAACTAAGAAAAGAAGTATGTCCTGGAATATTATTCAACCTGAAAATAGAAGGAAATTCTAGACACAAGAATGCACCTGGAAGACATGATGTTAAGTGAAACATGGACAAATCCTGTGTGGTTCTGTTTATCCCAGAAACGTGTGGAGCAGAGTGTGGAAAGACCATTCAGTGACAAGCCTTGGTTGGAACACGCAGAGGTACAGAGGAAGTGCCCGACAGCACCGAGCATGAGGGTATCTCAGGGGAGCAGTCCAGAACTGGGAACTCACTTACTTTTGTTGTGGGGAAGTGGAGGAAGAAAAACAGCTTGGTGTCAGGGAACTAGAAGGTCTGCCACAAAACATTTTTCAGGTTAATCTAAGCAAAAAAGGACAAAAGCCAAACCTGGAACACTTCCTTAAGCTTTAAGGCAACATTCTGAGTGTGCATGCTTCTTTCACACAGGTTCTTTCTTAACCTTTGTTTGTTTATTTTGGCTTTTGTTTTGTTTCATCTTTTGAGACAAAGTTTCATTTTGTATTTCAGCTTGAGCTTGAATTTATGATGCAACCCAGGCTAGTTTGGAACTCCAGGGGATCTTCCTGCCTCAGCCTCCCAAGTACTGGGTTTGCAGCTGTGCAACACCACACCCAGGTCCTTTGTTAATCTTTAACCACATACTGCAGACCAAGCTGCTTTTGCCCCACAGGCCCCTTCATGACCTTAATCACTATTCACTCCCTGGCCAAGCCCATCATCCTTCTTTTTGAAACTCTGGGGAATAGGGAGAAGAGGAATAGAGTGCAGACAGGCACTGGGCTACTGCCGAGGTTCTGGGCTCAGCACAAAGTATTCACAAGAGCAGTGCTCAGACAGCGCTTTGGGCTCTGGCCTGCTTCGTGCTGACCACGTCTGTCACCAGTGCCTAGAAAAGTAACGTTTTTTATGACCATCACCCATAGAATGAGTATGGGTGTAGAAATACATTTTGCCCGTAGAGGCCCTGCCTAAATTTTTTTAAGTTTTGTCATCTTCATAAGGCAGAAGTAGATGCCTTGTTCAACACAATAAGTATATTGTTGAAAACTCATTGATAATAGGCAACAATTAACATTATTAAGGTATTTGCTGTTACTAGTCTTCAAGAAGTTCATAAACATTATTTTACCTAGTTGATAAAACAAATCTTTGAGCTGCTATTTGTACCTCCCATTCTATAAAGGAACTAACTGAGCTGTATTGGCTAAGGAATGGTCCCAGAGCCACACAGCTCGGAGGCAGAGGACTCATGCCCCAACCCGGGCATCTCATCCACAGACGCAGCCCAAATTGGCGAGTGTCGACAAAATCAAATAGATTTAGCCAGCACTTTAAAAACTGAAAACTGGGGGAAAATGAAGGAGAGAAGCCTTCAGTACAGAGTACATGATAAGGGAGAAATTTTCTGTATCACTATGGCTTAAATTCACACACCCCCTCATACACACCCACACTCTCATGCACACACACACACTCACACACACACACACACACACACACACACACACACACACGTGCACATTCACACAAACAAGAATGCATCTACCAAAGGACATATTTCTTTCTGGTTTCTTTAGATTTATTTATTTATTTATTTGGTACAAGGTCTTGCTATGCAGCTCAGACTCATAGTGATCCTCCTGTCTCAGCCTCCCCAGTGCTGGGATCACAGACACAAGTCACCACACCCAGTTTCAGTGGCCAGCATGGCCCAGGGCCCACATAGCATGCAGTACCAACGATGAGCCTGGGTCCTTGTGCCTGCCAGGCAGATGCTTAGACCACCAAGCTAACTCCCTGGTGTGGTTAACAAAGGCAAACAGTCCACTAAGTCTCATTTCACTCTTTAAGTGAACAGTTATCCTTTATCACACTGCATGATGTTCTACTCCCCCCAAGTGTGGTGGCATTGACTTATTGTAGAAATCTATATTTTCAAGGGCAACTAAGATCTTCACTACCCAGAAATGTGGCTTAGAGTTTTAGCACTAAAGTCAGACTCCTGAGTTCAATCCCCAGTCTTGAAATTCAAGTTCTCGCTCTTTATCCTTGGTCAAATTGAGCCTTGGGTTACATTGAAGCCACCTCCCCTCCTGCATGGCTCTTGCCAGGATCCAAAACAACTATGCAAGCCATGGGTTTCATAGGGAGCTTGGCCCTTAGCAAGTGTGGAGACCCAGCTCTTATTTTTTAACCTCAACATTAGCTCTAAAACAGATGTGCCCAGAAATTTAGGGCTTTGGCTTCTGTGATCATTTCCACTGAAGTCAAGGCTGAAGGCTGGGGAACAGAGTAAAAAAAAAAAAAAAAATTCTATGTTCCACAGATCTGATCATCATCTTGGGGGAGGCCCCTCTGGCTGCATAAACACCTCTACACAATCTATTCCATTGCTGCCTGTCTGCCTTGTCTGACACACATGAGAAATAAGCCTTTCCAGAGGGCAAGGAACATTCTAGAAATAGTACTCAAACCACAAAGTTTTTCCAGCCCTAAAATCTCACAGCTTTGTCAAGATTAGTTCATCCCAGCCTGATAAAAGGAAAGAGTGACATGACCCAGGTTCTAATGAGATGCAGACAGGAGTTGGTCAGTTCTCATATCATAGGGCTTCCCAGGAAACTGCAAGGAACATGCGGGGTCACAGTTAACCAGGAGACATGCACCCTTGTGCACTGTCAGAGAAGTCACCTCATGGCTTCATGACCTTGCCTTGTGGCCCACCCACACAACTATGGGACCCTGGTCTGTTACTAAAACCCCAGGAGGCAGAGAATTTTTGTGCAGAAATGCACAGCAGCTAGGCCAGGTTCTTCAGTCTTGCCAGATTAACTTGGTGATTGAAGTGTATGCTGGGAGGCTCAGCCAGAGTCTGAGCTGAGACTTCAGGTTCTAAACACCCCTAGAAAGGACAAGCTTTCTGGAAACCTGAGGTCTTACGAAAGGATGGCTAACTGATCACTCAGCTACAAAGAGGAGGGTAGTAGCTGAGGAACAAGCATGCATGGTCCATGGATGGAAGTCATGCACTGTTTCTTATTTTGTCTCCTGCCAAGCCTTCTAATCCAGGAGAATGTGCACCTCTGTGCATTCAGTGGCCATTAGATGACATCACAACTCAATCTCCAGTAAAGTTATATCTCCAACACCTATATTGAACTCTGCTAATTTTCTCTGAAAATGAAAATGAGAAGCACTTACAAGCATTTTTAGAGCAGTGTTATGGCTTGTATCTAGATATTCCCCCAAATCCTCATGCAGTCATAGGTGGAGCTTTTTCAGAGGAAGCTGGATCTATAATGTCTGATTGATTCATGGTGCAATGCTAGGAAGAGTTTGGAAAGGTTCAGAGATGCCAGCTGAAAAAAAAAGTCAAACTGGAACACCTTAGGCTATAATTCATGGGAGATTCTCCTCAGAGCTCAGAAGAACAGAAGGCTCATAGAAAGCCTGCCAGTAAAGGCCAGGCACAGGAGACTCCACTGTGAAGAAGAATGGCATTGGCCACTGACTCCAGATGATGCTGGAAAATATTTCTGCATTTTGTTCATATCCAGACACTTTGACTGAGACTAAGATTAAGCACGGTGGACTAAGTAATCTTGCAGAAGAAAGTTCAAGGCAGTCAAATGCTGAGGCACTGTTAGAGGCATTTAGCCAGATTTATATCGAGAATCAAGAGCAAAGATCTCATAAGGATGATTCAAAATGTTGTGAGTTTGGCCAGAGAGGATGTTCCACTAAAGTTGTGATCTACAAAGATGGAACAGAGTAATGTATTAATTCATCGACTCTGTATGGTTAAGGTGTCTTGAAACTGTCTGATTGACATTTGTATTTTAATAAAATAAAAATAAATGGAAAAAAATAATAATAATGTCTGCAAGTATAATATAATGTATGCACCTTCTATGATACCAAAACATTATGAAACCAGTTTGCATTGTATTAATTTATCAAATCCATGTTGTCCTGGTATCTTAATTCTGTGTCATTGATATTTTTACTTCAATAAAACAAAAATAAAAATAATAAATAAAATTTAAAAATAAATAAAAATAAAAGCATTAAAAAAAAAAGATGGAACAGAGGAGAAATTGCTTACTGAAAAGACTAGTAAGACAAAGCTTAGTATTTTAGAAGACAAAAGACAAGGTCTCCTGAGGACATCACAAGAACCAGAAGGACTCCAGCCTTTGCAGCCTCAGAGTTACAAAAGTAAAAGGCTCTACTTTGAAAAGAGAGCCCCAGAGCACCATGTTCCTGAATGGCAGTGGTCTAGGGACACTGTTTCTTAGAATTTGGTTCATAGGTACTTGACCCCTACAGAAGGAAGCCTGGCTACTACTGACTCGGCTGCTGGCAGACCTTGGCATCTCCACCTGGTGCTGGTTCTGTTTGCAGAATAAAAGAATTATAAGGTCAGGAAGGCTTCAACCCAGATTTCAGAAGATGCTGGAAGTGGATTTAATGTTTATGCTGCTGGATTTGGTCTTGATCTGATTCCTTTGCATCCTCTTATTTATACCTTTTGGAACAGAAATGTCTCTCTTCTACCATTGGATGTTGGAAGTGTTTAACTTCCTTTTCATTTGTATATGGACTTACATCTAAGAATTTACCTTAACTCTCAGAAGAGACTTTGGACGTGGACTTTTCAGTAATGTTGAAACTTACAACTTGGACAACACTTGGAGATAGACTAAATTCCTTTTGTGCAAAGAGATGTCTATGAGCTTGGGGGCCATGGGCAGAATGCAATGGCTGTGTCTAGATGTCCTTCTGAAGCCTTGTGCACCCATAGGTGGAGCTTTTTCAGAGGTATCTGGATTTGTAGTTCGTGATTTATTCATGGTACAATTCTCTAGGACTAAGAGAGAGCACTATCTGCCCTAATTAGCCTAGATAAGGTATAAGGGATAGAAAAATCTATGGTCTCAGGTTTCCTTACAAGCTACCTTCTGTACATGATAAACTGTTTCTCCCCTGTACCACCTGCCTATCAGCTGCCTTGTAGCCAGCTGACTAGGGGCTGTTCTGAAACTTCTATGAACTAGAAGCCAACTAAACCTTTCCTCCCTTATCTTTGAACTTCAACTATTTTTTCTCAGCAATGAAAGAAAATTAACTCAGACAAGCAGGATTTAAAAATTAAAAAAATAAGCAAGCAAAGCAAAACATCACATCAATGTTTGCCAACAGTTTAGAGAAGCAAGGCTCGTGGGCATGTTTTATTTGCCTGCTACCATAGGGAACTATAAGTAAGGAAGACAGGTGGAAATAAACTCTATCATCCAGAAAAACCTCCTTAAGTATTAGACAGTTACAATAAAAACCATTCTGTGATGATACTTTCTTTTATATACCTGGGTTCTTCCATGTATTAGAAGCAGGATTGTGTCAATGGAAGTGTCAGCCGAGACTGCTGACTGGTCTAAAGAGTTATTTCTTTCTTCTTGTCAAAGGACAATATGCTTGTCCTCAAAGTCCTGGTGAACCTGGCCTACAGTTCAATGCCAACTCACCCATTCATGAACAAAAGAGAGCTTCAACAGAGGACAGATAGGAGACAAAAGCTATTATCTATCTTGAGGGTGAGTCTGGGTTTCAAACCCCTGATCAGAGGCATAAAGGAATAACACTATCATTTTTCTTCATTTTAGAATACACAAGGCAATCTGATTTTTCCAGGGCACAGGTGTAAGGTTAACCAAAACTGCCCTACAGGGGGGAGAAGGAACTGCAGATGTACTCAGCGACAAAGGTCCTCCCAGAGCCTCAGACTTGGTCAAGAAAACACCATATGTGGTCAGTGAAGTCCCCTCAGGGTTTATCTTGTAGTCCTGTACATTATTCTGTAGATCTTTTGTCTGTGTCATCCATGTGGATGAGTCATGGCCAATGCTTGACTAGTTTGCTCTCTGTGAGAGCTTGAGGGAAAGTTTTCTCTTCATGTGACTCTCCCAGGCACACTTTAGAACTTCAGTCTCTTTCCTCTGTGGCTCCATAATCTCCTTGTTCAGAAAATTTGGAGCTCGCCTGAGTTTCATGATGTTGCAGTACAGGTTCTCCTATGTCCTGAGTCTTCGCTGACCTTGAAAGGCTAGGGCCAAAATGTTGGCTGGCCTTGTGGCTCTTCTATTTCTCCAACTCTGACTTGTGAACTTAGGTTGTTAATCATCCAAAAGAAAAGCTGATTAGTATCCTGCAGCATATGCCATTCACTTTGCCTTATCTGACTCAATTGATTTTAGTTATTGTACATTTCCTTTTGTATTTCTGCTTTTCTCTTGTTATACTAGGGAGACTATATGATATTTACAAATGTGTGTCTGGTTTATTTCACTTATGAGTATATGTTCAAGTGGCATCCACTTCAGTATAAGTGCTTCAAACTTATCATTCTTAATAGCTGAGTAATACTCTATTATATAGAAATATAATATAGAAATACCACATCTTTTTCAACCATTCTTCACTGACCACATAAGAAATATAAAGTTCATGTGTTGGTATATAAGTCTTGATCTATCTAGGTCTTAACTGTCCAGCAGAAAAGTATAAAAATATTATGGCCCCCATCGTGGGGCCATAATATTAACCTGAGCTGTAAATGGCTATGGTCGACAACTTCTTTGAATAACTCACTATTGTTGTGGAATGCTGGACTGTGTTGGAATGTGGTGTCGAGTTCAAGCACCTAAGTTAGTTGAATGACAATGGAGTGCCCACCTTTGACAGGTGTAGACAAAGGAAGGGGTATAGAAAGAAAAATCATGATGTGTGTGTATACACAGTACAGTTGGGATAGATAACGCTGTGCTTCTACATAATCCTATGAGAGGCAAGATCTGCACTAATGGTGGTTGGACAGGATATTATGTCGGCTTCTAGTACTACGGTCATCCACTAGGAAAATCATTATTGAATTTTTGATATAATTCATGTATAAAAAATAAGATAAGTAAGCAGCTATGCTCTTAATTTACTGATAAGAGACATCTGCTAAAATAATATCTGTAAATATAATATCATGTGTGCACCATACCAAAACATTATGAAAACAGTTTGCAATGTATTAATTTATCGAATCTGTCTTGTTAAGGTGTCTTGAAACTGTCTGATTGATATTTGTACTTCAATAAAATAAAAAATAAATAAAAAAAGAAAACACCATATGCCTGAAGGGCAAAGTCCCTCTCAAGGCCAATGTCCCAATAGCATCATGGAGCCAACAATCTGTGATGAGACGCCCAACTGGATTGAAAGACAAACTTAAAAATAGACAGCAAGGATCAGGGGAGGAGAAATCACAACGTAAATTGGCTTTTGTGATCCAACTGTGATAAGCAGTGGGAAGTAATGGAAAAGTAATTGTGAAGCCTTGGATGAGGTATTAAACTTTGAACAGGAAGGATTCTCATTAGCAGGCACCAAGTGTGATCCTTTAGGGTGGAGGGGGGTGTTCATTTGATGAGCTTTACCATTTCAGTCCATTTATAGGGTTTTTTTCAGAAGCTTGCCAAGCGAGGGGTGGGGAATGAAGAAGCTGCCCAGTATTTTGCATTTTGGAAATATGTTGGTTTCATGATGCTACTGGGACGTTGGCCTTGAGCTATAGCCCCTTAGTGCTGTGTAGATCTTCTGCAGTAGGAAGAAATACACTTTGGTACAAAAGCAAAGGACTACATCATAAAAATCTACATAGAGCAGCAGTGCAGACATCTTCGTCCTGACTCTGCACAACCTTGTTCCTCGCTGTGCTAGATTTTGAGTTCCTAACCTATGAAACGGGAGAAGTAACCATTCTGGGAGCATAGGAGTCTTCTGAGATCTAAAGATGATATATGTATTCAGTGATGCTGCCCAACAAAAAGGGTGGCAATATGCATCAGCCCTTATTTTCCAGTTTTGCAGGACATTAAGTAGCAAGAAGGCATCCTTCTCTCCTTCTTGTTTCTCCTTTTTCCCTTTTATCTCCCTCTGAGAATGAGTTTATGGGTCCCTTGGACTCAGCCAAAGCTGAAGATATAACTCCTAGTCTATATCCAAGAGACCTGAACAGATACACAGAAGCATTTATTTTAAATGCCATGATCTTTAAACCTGGCCCAACATATCTAGCCTCAGAGGGGTCAGTGCTCTGGACTTCTTGAGCCTGACTATCAAGGACAGAAGGACCAGGCCAGCCATAGTTGTAACTAGGCTTCCCTCCATCCCATACTCAGTGCCAGCCTGAATGTACCTCTGTCTCTCCGCACCCACATCTCACCCTCCTGGGTACACAGTGGAGAAAAATTTTTTTGGAGCCACAGTTTCTCCATTTAGACTACAGATAAATTGAAAGGTGCCCACAGGCATCCAAGAAACTCGTGGTACCCAAGACACTCGTGGTACCCAAGACAGTCATGGTTCCCACCCTTGGAGAGTTCCTGCCCCTGCACTGCTAGAAGCACTAGCTTCTAGCGCTTGTGCTAAAACCACAAGCACAGTGATAGGCAGTGACCTAACCTTCATCTCCAGCTCACTGTCTCAGGGACCTCCAGAGAAGCACACCCTAGCCCAGGGGCTGAGGTCAATGAGACTGAGGGCTATGATCTTCTCAGTAAGAAGGTAAAGCTCCTAGGAGGGACATGTCCATCTTCTGAATAATTCAGTCACACTGTTAGTCACAATGAGGGTCATTTTTTCTTAAAGAGACCCGGGGTAGATTAAAAGAAGAACCTCTGTTAAACATAGTACAAGTTCTTTTGACCCCTTAACTAACCACCCCACGAGTTGGTAGCTCTGTGGGTGGCAATTTCAATGGGCTGCAGTAAGCTTCTCCTCCTGATCTTGGTGTGGCTCACATGTACCTGCACCTAGCAATCCACTTGTCTGGGGCTGCAGGAGCTGTACAGCCTCAGCCACCTAGGGCCTCATGCTCCCACACCCTACCCTGAGCTCAGGCACGCGGTACTGGGCAGAGCTCCGGGAAATGAAAGGAATGAACAGGGCTTCGGCTCTGCCACATTCTCTTGCCAGCCAAAGCAAACTGCATTGTTGGCTCAGGTCCAAGGGCTGGAAAATCAAAATTACCTCTTATCAGGCAAATTTCTGGAGTCATACTGCAAAGGTTAATCTGGGAGGAATGGAAGAAGGTTGTGGCCATTTTTATAATCTATCATGGATACATTGTTCATATCGTAGGAACTATACTGCACAAATAGGAGGGTGAGAATCAGAAAGGCATTCTAAACCAGTAGTTTGCTCAAGGATATTAATAAACACTTCCAAAGCAGATTACAGGGAATACACTGTACTCTATCAAAAAGATTTTTTTAAAAATAGAAGCTGCCTGGTCCATGGTGAGTTAGGGAAACTAGGCACAAACTCTGTTAAATCTTTATGCATTCATTCACCTTTCATCAAAGCAAGAATGACAATTCTTTGATGAATATTACTTGTCTTAAATCAATGCAGAACTTCAGAAGAAAACCGGAAATCCATGAACAGCTTCATTAAGCAATCAGTACTCACTGAACGGCATTAAAACTGCAGGAGCCAGTGCCTCAGGACAAAAACCAGTCTTCCTTCTCAACTTCTGGTGTTTGCAGAAGATGAGGACTTGAGAGCTCTGAAAGCCAGGATTTCACACCAGCTTTTGGTCCATGACCTTAAAACAGACAGTCCCCATGGGGTGGGAGTGCTGCAAGAATAAGGGCAGAGGCTCTCCAACCCCATTATTCTTAATTAAAGTCACTGCAGATGGAACTGTGACCTTAAAGAAAGCATTTCTGACCTTTCCAAGACTGGGCCCAAATTTGTAACTTTAATTAATACTCCTTCTGCCAGTTCTTTCGAACTCCATTTCAGACTTGTATCTGATTGTTTTTGCAGGCCAATTACCTTATGCTTTCAAAAATAATCAGAATTAGAATCCCATGAGCATTAGGCACAACTTCTCTAGTTTTTCCCCTAGCATAATTGTGTCTATTAAAATTTGCTGCAAGCTCCCCAATACATACACTTTTGTACTTGGCAAGACCAAGATAGATCTGCAGACTCACACTCACAATACACCATGCAAAAATCCCCCAAATGTGGCTCAGAATGGAAAGGCTGTTGGATGATGTCTCATTTGCTGAAAGAAAATGAAGGATCTTGGCATTCTTTGGTATTCCCCAATGCAAAGTCAGCAAGCTTGTCATTCTTGCCTTGATGAAAGGTGAACGAATGCATGAAGATTTAACAGTTTGTGCCTAGCTCCCATAACTCACCAGGGACCAGTAGAACAAGTCCCCCTACAGGAAGGTCAGGTACACTCTGGCCCCCCTCCTAGAAGGTGTGGCAGAGGAACCACTATGTCCAGGGTTATAGGGATCCACGCAGAAACAGAAGATTTATGCCTTTCAGCACCCTGTGTCAAGTTCCTTCCAAGCTCAGATATTCCTATGGAGACTTCCAAGCAAGTTGTGAGCACTTCATAACCCATTTCATACAGGGACTTCAGGAGTTACTAAAAGGGGCTGGGGAGATGGCTCAGCGGAATAAGCAGTTCCCTGGCAAGTGCAAGGGCCTGAGTTCAAGCCCTGGTTCCAGGAAAAAAAAAAGAGTTACTAAAAGTTCTAATCCCTTAAACCCCTCCTCCATTTATTTGGTATTTTAAAATCTTATAAGATGGTGACTTGGATTAAAAAGAGAAGATGAAAGATAGAACCAGGTCATCTGAAATTAGATTTTAAAAACTAATAACAACCATCCTGTTTCTACAAATACATTAAGTAGGCCCTAGTATGTGCAAAACAATTCACACAGGGTACTGCAAGAAACTCTCTGCTTTAAGGGATTTTACAGTCTGCTTAGACTAATAAAATATAGACACAGAGAAGAACTATCAATTACAATAGCTGAAACTTTCACCCATCCCGCCCTGAGTCATTCATCTGACAAAGACTGTGATAGGAATTTTCTATATATGGCACATCTAATAAACACAACAACCCTTTGAAGATGAAGATACCACCACTTAGAGAAACTACAGAAATGACTAGGATCCTAACGCTACGAAATAGCAGACCTGAACACCAGACTCTTCTTGATCCCAGACTCAGGCTTTCCTCTATTCTGGAACAGCAGTTGGCATTAGGCAGGTGGAAATGAGGGTGTAAAAGTGGAACCAAGTTGAACATGTGGCCTCTGGGGTCACCATAATTGAGACAACTGATCTTGTAGCTCATAGCTGTTAGCCCATTGCTCAGCTGGATTATGGAGAGGAGCAGTGAGCAGAATCTCATACTCCGAAAAAGAATGGACCACGTGGGGTCCACAACCCAAGCCCTCTGCCTCAGTCTTCCTAGATACTGTTCCTTGCCCTTCTTCCTCTTCCCTGTGTTTCTGGCCTGAGTAGACAGTGGAGCAGTCTCATGTCTCCAAGATAGGAAGCATTACATCTCCAGGAGGGGAAGGCGGTGGCACCTTCCATGGCAACACCAATTCCATCTGATTAACACTGCCTGCTCAGAAGCCTGGGCCACTAGGAATGGCAGGACCACAGAGGGCTCACCAGGTCTTAGCCATTCAGGTGCCATACTCAAAGCTCTAGAGTATGGACCATCCAAGACAAAGGTGGATTCACTGCCTGGCTCCAAAGACAGCATCATCTCACCATGTCCTCACATGGTAGAAGGAACAAAAAGGACCCCAGGGCTGATCTTATAAAACCACTAATCCCATTCTCGAAGGCTCCATACCCATGACTTAATTTCCTGATCTTCTGAAGACTCTACGTCCTAATACTATCATCTTGGGGTCAGAGATTTCAACATAATGTATTTGGTAGGGAGACACACATACTCAACTCATAGAACTAAATTTTCTGATGCCTAGTTTCTTCACTTGTAAAACAGACAAACCTTCCTCTGTGACTCTTTTTGGAACTTAAAAGAAGAGATATTTATATGGCACTTTCCACACAGCCCCTTGGAGAGGGGCACTTAACAAAAGATAGGCATGGTTGTCATCCTCTGACCACGCACTTGGAATCCTGGGTTAACAACATGTACACAACATGCAACAGTGATGGAAAACCCAGACTACTGAGTCCACACAATCTCCGTATGCTGCCAGTCCCAGATACTAAGCCCTGGGTGCCTGATAATCCTGCATTTTTACCAGGTGAGCTTTTGAAAACTACCATGTGTTGATTTACAGAGTAGTTTTCCCTTAGCAAACACAGGGCTCATCTAAAAATCTTTTAAATAAATTTGGAACATTTCCTATAATGCTTGAAACACCCTTATGTCCAACATTTTCCTGATCATCCCTCCTTCTGGGTATATGCAGAGCGTTTGATGGTCTGTGAGCAGTGGTGATCTCAATCCTTGGTCCTTCTTCCCCCAAGGTCCTTGAACTCTCAGGAGATAGCCAGGGACCTCAAGAGATGGGGCCGGAGAGATAGCTCAGTAGAATAAGTGCTTGCCTGGCAAGCACAAGGGCCTGAGTTCAATTCCCAGTTATGCAAAAAAAAAAAAAAAAAAAAAAAAAAAAAAAAAAAAAAAAAAAAAAAAAAAAAAAAAGAAAGAAAAGAAAAACAAAGAGAGAGATAATACTCACCCATGAATGTCCCCCTGTGAGCTGCTATGCTCCCCAGGCCTCTGTGCTCGCCTGGGTTACCTCCTCCTCCTCTCCAGTTATGCTCTTGCAAGTACATAGTTGAGTCTGGGGGCTATGGTGAGACAGGAATGTTCCTGATCTGAGCTCAAAATCACCTAGAGTGGCTGAGGCTAAAGAAACTATAAAACATACAGCAAGTTTCTAAAAGAAAATATTAAACTCTCTTAGGAGAACCTCAGCAGCATTTCTAAGAGACAAATCATGGCAAGCAGATGGAGAGAATGGGGTGCTGGTTGGGAATTTTAGCATCCAGCTCTGCCAGCAGTTCACACTTCTACAGAGCCAGGCAGGCACACACTGCGGCTGCGATGCCCATTATCAACTGTGAGGCTCCAAGAGGCAGGACAGGTAAGAGAGTGGCCCAAGACATCCACTTCAGCTCAGCATTGTGCAATGCTCTGCAAGCTTTCTGGATGGAGGAGCTAAGAGAGGCCCTGTGCTGATCAAGGGGAGGAGCCATCCTGAAGGCCAAGTATGAAACCGAATACCCATCTGTGTGCTTGTTTGCTGCCTGGAGCTACCACAACATTCACCAAGAGCTATCCATTCCCCAGGGCCCTCCAGGAGAGTCCCGCCCGCCTCTTGACGCTCTCAAAGCACTTGCAGCTCCTGGCAATCCGTTTTGTGACTGGATCAGTCCAGTCTACCCGTCCTCACGTGATCTTTTTTCCTCCGTCTCTGTGGCCTTTCTTTTTATAAGATTACACTCGTCTCTGTTACTTTTCTCTCACTGCTGGGTCAAAATACCCAGTACCCAAAATTAAGGAAGGGAAGGCTTAATTAGCTCGCAGTTTGTGGAGGTCTCAGTCTAAACTTAGCTGGCTGCAAGGCAGAGTGGCATATGGCAGAAGGCAATAGTTCACAGTGGTGGAAAACAACTAAACAGCAAAAGCAAAAAGGGAGGAGCAGTGGTAGCAGCAGCAGAGACAGAGATAGACAGAAAGCCTCTCTCCTTTCCTTATATTGCATTCAGGCCATCCACCCCTGGTGGGCTGTAGCACTCACACCCATAATCCCAGGAGCACCCACACCTACAATCCCAGCACTGAATCATGAATCAACCACAAACTGTAGAAGCCCCCTCACTGCATGAGGCTTTGTGGGAACAACTACACACAAACCATAACAAGACTCAACCTGGACGCAAATCTGCCCTGATCTAGGATGATTTTTGCACCTCTAGACCCTTAGCTTAATTATATCTTCAGAAAACCTTCCCTGCTTCAAATTAAGGTCCCGTTTCGAGGTGCTGGGTAGACATGAATGGGGCAGATACAACCAATCACACAGGACTGTTGCGAAGCTTCCATCTGCTGTAGCATCATGGACAGAGAACCCACCTAGCCATAAAAGACCAGGAACAGAGTGGCCTTGAGCTGGGCCTCAGCCTGGGACAGAACTTTATTTGTGGAACTGGGGCAAAAGCTCAGTGGCAGAAGCCACTAAAATCTGCAAAAATCAGGGCAGAGCAAGAATGTGGGTTAGAAGAATCAGTACTGTGCTGCATGAGTGGTGAACAGTTTATGATTGGAAACAGAGCTACATGGGTGGAAGAATGACAGGAGAGATGGCTGGCAAGGAGGGGGCCACAAGCTGAGGCCTCACATGCCTTGGAGATGTGGATTCCCTGGGAGGTAGCTGTGTCCATCAGCTTGAGCTGCTGTAACGAAGTGCCGCAGACTGAACGGCAGATGCAGCAGAAGCTTATTTTCTCATGATTTTGGATGCTGGAAATCTAGGGCCCAGGTGCTAGCCAATCATCTGCCAGCAAGTGCTCTCCCCCTGGCTCAAAGACAGCCCCCTGTTTTCTGTGTCTTCATCTTTTTTCTGTGTGCACACAAGAGTACGTCCTACTCTCTTTTGAAAGAACACTAATCCTAGGGCCAGTGAGATAGCTCAGCAGACTAAGAACCTGCTTAGGCAAGCACGCAGGGACTGGGATCAATCCCCAGCACCATATGCCACACTGGCCCCACCCTTGGGCATGCTGAGCTGGCCGCCGAGTCTGGGCATAGTAGCACATACCTGTAATCCCAGCCAGGGGGAGGCTGAAAACATGAGGGCCACTATGAGTCTGAGTTGTGTAGTAAAACCCTGTAACAAAAACATTTTTAAAAATAGATTCAAGATAAATATTAAGGGCCGGAGAGATGACTTAGTAGAATAAGCACTTCCCTGGCAAGCGCAAGGGCCTGAGTTCAATCCCCGGTTCTGAGTTCAATCCCCGGTTCCACAAAAAGACAAATATTTTAAAACATATCTATTGAAAAGCAATATTTATCTTGAATTTCAATAGAGCTTTCCTTTAGAGCCAGGGAGATAACTCAGTGGAATAAGTGCTTGTCTGGCAAGCGCAAGGTCCTAAGTTCAATTCCTGGTACCACAAAAAAAGAAAACACTAATCCTATGAGATCAGGGCCACAGCCTTATGATTCCATTTAATCTTAATTACCTCTTTAGAGGCCCCGTCTCCAAGTACAGTCACACTGGATGAAAAGCGTCAGTATATGGGTCTCAGAAGGAAACAAACATTTGGTTCATAACAATAGCAACATTGGTGAGCAGAGAACAGACACCCTCAGACAAGACCCTGCAGAATTTCATGCATGCTTTCCACTGGATGGGCAAGATACATAGAGGTCTTGGTCATGAGAGATCTCCTGCATGCTTAGGTTCTGCTGGGCCAGCATTCCCCTCAGCCCACTCCAAGCCCTGTGAGTCAACAGAGCAGACTCTTCTCGAGCAAGTATCTCCAGATAAAGTCAGGACTCCTGCGCTCCAAGGCTGCTTTTGGCACTGACATCTGGTGATCTTAACTTCCGTGGACCTCAGCTTCCTCCTCTTTGAAACTAAAAGGATAAGTTAGGTGATCTTTGAGGCAATCCTGTGATTCGTAGAGGTAGTGCTGAGCATGGGCTGGAATTCAGTGTTCAGTCACATCCAGGCAGCAGAGTCTTGAGGTCAGAAGGAGCCTCTTTGTCATCTATCACCCAAATCAGGCCACACTCCAGATGGAAAGGAGGGAGTATGTGCAATTCCTGAGTGATCTTGTTCATAGATAAAAATCAAACCCATCACAAGAGGCCAGAGTCAGCAAGCAGAGTCCTAAAGAAGCAAGCACGCATCTGATTGTATGTAGTATGCATATATGTGTGTGTATGCATGCATGTGTGTGTGTATGTTATATGTATATATTATGCTTGTATATTAGAGTCCCAGGGCTTCTGTAACACATTACTACAGATTTAGCGGCTTAAAGAGTCTCATTCCATTTTCTGTTGCTGTAACAAAATAAACAAGACCAGGTAGCTTATGGAGAATAGAAGCTTATTTGATAGGTGGTTCTGGAGACTGGGAAGAGCAGGGTACTGGCATGAGGATGCATACAAGAACTCAAGTCTTGGGCTGGCCAGATAGCTCAGCAGACTAAAGTGCCTGCTTAGGCAGGGACAGTAACTGGAGGTCGATCCCCAGCATACCATGCCAGCCCTGCCCCCCAGGGTGTGCTGAGACTGTGATTGAGACTAGGCATGGTGGTCCAAACCTATAATCCCAGCTCTTAGAAAGCTGAAAACAGGAGAAGTACTATGAGTCCAATCTGTGTATTGAGATCCTGTAGACGCCGTACTAAGTACATTACAAAAAAGAGAGAAAACTCAAATATCTCCTCCTCTCCATATAAAGCTGCTCCTGCCATGATGGGGCTTCACCTTTACCACCTCACAAAATCCTAATCCTTTCCTAAAGACTCTGCATCCAAACACCTTTAGCATGACTTTGCATCAAATTTCCACCATGTGAACTTTTTGGAGGACACATGAAAATTATAGCAAAAAGCAACACAGACTTTCTCTCTTCCATTTCTGAAGGTCAGAGGTCCTAAATTTCAAAATGACAGCTGGGCTGGGTTCCATCTGGAGACCTTGGGGAAAAATCCTTTCCTTTGTCCATTCCTTGGCTTATGGGTCACTTTCTCCTGCTTTGTTCTAATAACCTTGTGACTATACTTGGTTCTCCCAAGTAATCAGGATGGTCCCCCATACCAAGGTTTTAACTTAGTTGCCTCTATTAGTCTACTAATCCCCTTTCACCTCATAGAGTAATGCATTCCCAGGCTCTGGGTATAGGATGTGGACACCTTAGGGGGAACATTGTAGCTTTCTACAGGCCTACCACAGTGTGGACCTGAGTGTTCCCTGTCTCCAGGGTTCAGCAGTTTGCTCTCTGTCCCTGGAGGTGGGAACTGGTGGCTTGACACTATCAGTATAACCAAGGGGTGATCAAAGGCCATGTGGTTGGGGGAAAGCCTGCAGAATCTGGAGCTAGGAGACTGAGTTCTAGTTCTGTTTGGCTGTTTGGTGATTCTGCCTGTCACCTTATCCTTCTAGCCTGTTTCTCACCTCTAGAGTAGGAGAGCACAGACCCTATTTCTGTGGGTGTCTGTTGCCAAGACGCTTAAGTTCAGGGCCTTGCTGACCTCGGGTCCCTCCTCACTGTCCCTTTTATCATCCTTATGGGTGGCTTCTGTCAGCAGTAAATCCTAGCTTTGCCCTACATAGCAGAAAGAGCCATTTCTAAGACTTCCCCGAAAAGAATGTTCCCGGCTTCCCTGCTTTCTAAATCCAACACTGCCAGGCCTAGAATACTTCCCTGTCACTAAGTCTTCACCCCAACCTCTGCCAACACTCGGATTATGCTTGTGCAAAAAAATATTTGTCACACAACCACAGCAGCTCATATGTTCTGCAAAGTAGATGGATCTGACTCAACACCCCAGGGGAACATTTGCCTTGTCAAGAAGCTTCCCTCCTGATCCACACTGCTGAAGTCCTCAGCCAATGGGGGAGGTGGATAAGTGGGAGTTGGAGCAATGAAGGCTGCAACCCTGAGCTATGGTGGGAGCACCTCAGCTGCTGTGACGGGCTCCACTCGGGGAGGGAACAAGGCACACCATGTCCCAACTGACCTGAGCCCTCACACAGCGTGGCATGGCAGAGGCAGGCTGCTCACAGCAGAGCAGTCAGGAAGCAGCAAGCGAAGAGAGGGGCCACAGCCGCCGTGACCAGCTGCTCCAGCCAGATCCTACCTCCTAAAGGCAAGTCAGCTATGAGCCCTAAGAGTCCAGTCCCTTTCCAAAAGCCCCATCTATAAGCACAGGAGACTTTGCAGGGACATCTGGCCACAAATCATGATGCTCTGTCCCCTAATGTCAGCAGACAGAGTGACTACAGGCACCCAAGGAAAGCAGGCAGTCAAAGACCCCTCCAGGGGGACAGTGAGGACACAGAGAACACCCTGACCTGTGGGAAGTGCCCTTGCATGACAAGTGTGCCCAGGGCAGACTTGTCATGCTCACTCAGAATGGACCACGTTCAAAGACAAGCACTGTGACGCTTGGATTCAAGAGAAGGAAGATTTTAAGTATACACAGTTTCATTTGGGTCTCCAGAGAAAGTTTGCCTCTGTGTCCCAGGATCACGCAGGTAAACTTTTGAAGATTACAGCCACCTGTAATGGAAATGGAAGCCCCCAGGGCAGCTGATCTCTGAATTCCCACGAGACCATTTGTTTCAGTCAAATTCTTAGCCTGCCGGTGAGTGCTGAATGTCTAAGCCGATGAAATTCATGCTGAGGATGAACTGTAAGTCCACAGGCAGACAGGCCCAGGCAGATCCCAGTGACTGGGCTTCTCCTCAGTGCTTGGACCCGACACTGGCTGAACAGAGGGCTCCTACTCCCATTACTACAACCTGAAGTAGGGAATCAGCAGGTGCCAACAGGTGGGCCCTGGAAGGCTGGAAGAGTGTGACCTTCAGACCTGCCCTCACAGGTCCCAGTCCCGGGAGGCCAAGCACCATTATGATAACTTGTGGCCCCTCTGTACCATTAAACAAAGGATTCGGTGAAGCAGGATTCTGGTACCAGGGTCGTTTGTACAAAGTTTAACAGGATACCCAAATGCCAAGGGATCAAAACAAACTTTAATCAAAACAATCCCCTGGGCCAGGGAGATAGCTCAGCTACCTAAGCACTTCCTGGCCAATGCAAGGACCTGGGTATGATTCTTGGTACCACATGCCATGCAGACCCCCAAGCATGCTGGGCCAGTAGTCCCAGCACTGAAGAGGCTGAGACAGGAGGATCACTAGGAGTCTGATGTGCATAGAAAGACCCTGTACCAAATAAATGAAGTTCTTTAAAGGTCTTTAAAATAACAATACTGCATTTAACATCAAAATAAACACCCAAAAAGCATAATGAATAAAATATTCAAAAGAATGTCAAGGCAGTAGCTGCCCTCAGCACCTGCAGGACTCTGAGCATGAATGCTCCACTCTTCCTTACCTTAATCACACACTAAAATGAACCCACAGGTATGAACATGCTCTGAAAAGTGCAGACAGCCCTTTGGAAGCAAGGTCCAGGGCATTCTGAGTACACAGATGACAGGATCAGTAGAACAGAGCTGTGCCCCGTTGGCCCCAGGGGCTTGCGAAGGAGCAGAGCATGGAGAGATGGGTTGGGCTCACAGACACAGAAGGGAGAATTGGCAGCTCCAGATGAGACAGCCAGGGTCAGCGAGGACTCACCCCGGGACGAGGGTCCTGGACAAATGGGCACTGGAGATAAGAAGAGTGTCTTGATCCAAGCAGGGGTCAGACAGTGAATCTCAGAAATAAATGTGGCACCCAGGGACCTGAAAGTCTCTCCAGAGAGTGAATGCTGTCGCTGGGTGTTTTTCCAAACACAGTTATCTACTATTATGGACTACTGGACTATATCAACTATTTTGCTGAATTCACACACCTACAATATTTACATGACAATGGAATAGCCTTCTCTGACAAAACTAAACAAAAAAGGGGATACAAATGAACAACCATTTTGTATCCGTATATTTAAAATAGGATCAGGGGCTGGGGAGATGGCTCAGTGGAATAAGCGCTTCCCTGGCAAGTGAAAGGGCCTGAGTTCGATCCCTAGTTCCACAAAAAAATAAAATAAAATAGGATAGATATACAGCTACATTCTCTTAATTCAATGAATAGAAAGAATTGTTTGTGGACAGGATATGTCTGCATCTTGTGCAACCACTAAGACAACAATATGCAATGTATTAATTATTGAAACTGTCCTACTAATCAGTTTTGAAACTGTCTCATTACTATTTGTTTCTCAATAAAATTATTTAAAAAATAAAAGAAAATATTAAAAATATTTTCTAAAAAAAAAAAAAGCAAGAGCTAATAGACAAAGACAGCGCTGCTGCTGCTTTGTAGATATGTAACTTATTTTTCCATTACAAAAGTAACACAAGATCTTTTTGGTTCGGTTTGGTTCAGTTTGGTTTGGTTAGGTTTGGTGGTGCTGGGGATTGTGCCAAGGCCCTTTGCTCTGAGTTCCATCCCTACCACTTCTCTTTTTTTTTTTATTTTTAAAACAAGGTCTTGCTAAGTCATTCAGTAAACGTAATCCTCCTGCTTTCAGCCTCCCAAAGTGCTGGAGTTACAGGGACACACCACCGTGCCTGGCTTAGGCTGACTTTATTAAACTGGAAAAATACAAAAAGTGCAGGCAAGGCACTTCCAGAAATGTGATTCGTTCTCTTCCCAAGTCCTCCAGGAAGACAGTGTTCCCTATGAGGAGCCAGTTACTTTCAGAGGACTGGTGCAGCAAGCTAAAAATAGGGGACATTCAAAATTCAGGTTTGTGGAAACAGTGACTCTGAGAATACAAAATGGCACTGGGCAAGGGGAGAGAGGCTTACTTCGAGAGTTCTTGCACCCAGCAAGTACTAGCGCAGACAGAGCTGACCCCGTCAGCCTCCCATCCCACAGACATGCTCTAAGGCTTAGGCTTGGTTATAAACCTCTGCTGCAGATCAAACACACTCTTAAATGCAGAAGGCCCTCAAAGCCTGCATCTGCAGTGGGGCCCTTTGTGCACCTCCTGCTGCCAGCTGGGGCCGGGGGGGGGGGGATCATAGGAACACCAGAGTTCCTCCAGGTAGGCACAGCCTAGTCCTGTGGGCTGCGTGCACTGGGCTGTGAGTAGGGTGGTGCTCCTAGCTCTGTGGTAGCTCCCTTCTGGAAAGTCTCCAGGTCTTGCCCAAACACTCATGAAGCTTCTCTTTCTATTAACAACTACCAGAAACTCTGGGGACCAAGCCAGACTGAGAAATCTACGGCAGATGCTAAATTTCCTTCAGGCATTCGAACAGGCAAGATTTGTTTTATGCAGTTCTCCAAGGTGAGAGCTGATAAAGCAGCCATTAACTTTACTCACATAAATCATTTAAAATACATGTCAATTTGTCAAAAAAAAAAAAAAAAAAAAAGCCAATTTTCCACATTTAATCAGCTGAGTGTAACAATCGGTACTTCAGTCCTCATAAAAACACTAGTTCTAGGGCCAGACAACAAGGCTCAGAGCCTGGGAGAAGACAAATGCAAAGAGCAGGTCTAACAATCCTAAGTGAAAAACTACAAGGAGGAAACAGGCCCTGAGGGACAAAAAGCAAGAGCTGGGTGCTCGCTTGGCAAGCACAAGGGCCAGAGTTCAATCCCTAGCAGTTCTGCAAAAAAAAAAAAAAAAAAAAAAAAAAAGCAAGAGTTGGAATGTAGCTAAGTAGGGTCCATCAGAGAGTGAAGGGACCCTGCCTGATGGAGAAAGGACACCAGAATGAGGGTCAGGCCAATGTGATCCTGGAAGTTTTGTTTTGTTGGAGTATAGGTACCTTGCAAAGTATAGCCTTAAAGCAAATCTGAAGTGTGAGTTGTCAGTATCTCTTCAAACTCACCCTGAATTTCTTTACCATCTTAAAAAAGTCTATAAGGTAAATGCTTTCTTGTGTTTTATAGACCAGAAAAAAATGAGGTTTAGACAGATTTAAAAGCTTGCCTAAAGTAACACAGTCACCCTGTGGCAGTCTAATTCCAAAATCCGTGTTGTTACCCCTGACACTGTAAATAATAAGTGTGAATAATGAATAAAAAGGTGGGATGAAAGACTGGCCAGATTGCTTTGTGGATTAAAGCTCCTGCTTCGGCAGATGCAGGGCCTGGGCTCGAACCCCCGCATAGCATTCCTCTGAGATAGTGACTGAGACTGAGTGTGGTGGCATGCACCTGTAATCCCAGCATTTGGGAGGCTGAAAACAGGAGGATCACTAGGAGTTCAATCAGTGTAGTGAGAGCCTGTACAGCCTGTACTAAACACATAAAAATAAAAGAAAGAAAAGGCTGGATGAGAACATGGAACACAAATTTCCAGTGTCAAGCCACGAAGACAAGATATGCTATATTAAGTGCTAGGGAACCACCCTAAAATCTGGAGGACATGAAGAAACCATATGATTCTGAATATTCATTCTGTAGGCCCAGGGTGACTTAGAGAAAACAGAAGGTAAGACACACAGAGTACAAATATGAGATCCTGAGGACATGACTCTGCAGAAAGGACATTTAACTGGAAGGATGGTTAAGACTGCACTTAGGGAAAAAGCAGGTGCTGACTCATGAGAACAGAGTACCAATTATTCAAGACCCGTTAGGGCAACTTTTCCCAGCACTGTCTGCCCCCAAGCAGACTTTGGGCAGGGACGCATTTGGTGTCCATCTTGGGGCAGCTTAGCAAAATACAGATGAAGGATTTCAAATGCAACTTGCTACATTCCAGTTTGCATATTAAGAAAGAAGTTTCGACTGATACCAAAACCAGGAAAAAACACAACAATAAAAGGGAACTGCAAGCCAATCTCCCTCATGAACATAGATGCAAAAATCCTCAATAAAATCCTAGCAAATAGAATACAGCAAATCATCAAGAAGATTATACACCATGACCAGGTAGGATTCATCTCAGGGATGCGAGGATGGTTCAATATCAGAAAATCTATAAATGTAATACACTATATCAGTGGAACAAAATCTAAAACTCACATCATCATCTCAATTGATGCAGAAAAGGCTTTTGACAAAGTCCAACACTCATTCATGTAAAAGTCCCAAAGAAAATTGAAATAGAAGGTCTCTACTTCAATTTAATAAAAGCCATCTATGACAACCCAATGGCTAATATAATTCTAAACAGGGAAAAACTGTTATCTTTTACTCTCAGATCAGGTACAAGACAAGAATGTCCTATATCACCCCTTATACTCAATATAGTTCTGGAATTATTAGCTGCAGCCATAAGACAAGAGGGAGAAATAAAAGGAATAAGAATATGTAAAGAAGAAGTTAAGTTATCACTATTTGTGTATGACATGATGCTTTACTTGGAAGACCCAAAAAACTCTGCCAAGAAGCTACTACAATTGATATGGAAATTCAGTAGCATAGCAGGATACAAAGTCAATACCCAAAAGTCAATAGCGTTCCTCTCCACAGATAACTAACAGACTGAGACGGAAATTAGAGAAACGACACCTTTTACAATAGCACCGCAGAAAATGAAATACCTTGGAATTCATCTAACTAAAGAAGTTAAAGATCTTTTCATGGAAAATTACAGTACTCTGAAAAAAAGTGATTGTAAAGGGTTTCAGAAAATGGAAAGATATTCCCTGCTCCTGGATAGGAAGAAGCAATATTGTGAAGATGACCATACTTCCAAAATTATTGTACAGATTTAATGCAATCCCTATCAAACCACCACCAACATACCTCCCAGACCTAGAGAAATCATTCCTAAAAATTTTTGGAGCCAGAAGAGACATAAGGTAGCAAGAGCAACCCTGGCCAACAAAGACAAGGCAGGAGGCATCACCATCCCTGACTTGAAATTATACTACAAAGCTACTATGATAAAATCAGCATGGTATTGGCAATGAAATAGACCTGAGGATCAGTGGAATAGATTAGAAGATGCAGAGGCCTCTGTGAACACACTCAGCCACCTAATTTTCGACAAAGGAGCCAAACACACATACTGGAAAAAGATAGCCTCTTTAACAAGTGGTGCTGGAAAAACTGGTTCTCTACATGCCAAAAACTAAAACTTGACCCAGGACTATCACCATGTACTACGCCAAAGTCAAAATGGATTAAAGATATAAACTTTAAAACAGAAACACTAAATCTCCTGGAAGATAAAGTAGGAGGAACTCTTGAAGACATAAGGGTAGGCAAAGAGTTCATGAACAAAAATCAAATCACATGGGTAATACTTAAAAGAATTAACAAATGGAACTACCTCTTATTAAGAAGTATTGCATGTCAAAGAAATTGTCAAAAAGTGAAAAGACAACACACAAATTTTGAAAAAATCTTAAATAATAAGCACTCAGATAAAGGTATGCTCTCTAGAATTTATAAAGAACTAAAACACATTAGGGCCCTAAAATTTAAAGACCCAATCCAGAAATGGGCATCCAAGATGAACATACACTTCTCAGAAGATGAAATTAAAGGAGTGAATAAATATATGAAAAAATGTTCCACATTACTAGCCATCTGTGAAATGCAAATTAAAACAACACTGAGATACCATCTCACTCCAGAAAGAATGGCTATCATAAGGAAATCAACCAGCAACAAATGTTGGAGAGGATTTGGGGAAAAAGGAACCCTTCTCCACTTCTGGTGGGAATGCAGACTGGTGCAACCATTATGGAAATCAGTGTGGAGACTCCTTAAGAAACTAGGACTGGAAATCCCATTCAAGCCAGCTATCCCCTACTGGGTATTTTCCCAGAGGAACTAAAAACGTCATATCATAGTGATATATATGTACCTATGTTTATAGCAGCATGATTTGTGAGAACCAAATCTTGGAAACAACCGAGATGCCTATTACATGAGGAATGGTTGAAAAAGATGTGGTATTTTTATACAATGGAGTATTACTCAGCTGTAAAGAATGACAAACTCAAAGCATTTATATTTAAGTGGATGCCACTTGAAGATATACTTGTAAGTGAAATAAACCAGACCCACATGTGTAAATATCATATAGTCTCCTTAGGATAAGAACTCAAAAGAAGAAATACAAATAGAAAGTATAACACAATTAAAAGGAAAGTGAGAACTTGAGGATTGTCCAAAATTGGACAATGAGGAGAGGGCAAGGAAAAAAGCTAGGAAACATGACATACACTTATATGCACAAGACTGGTAAGGCAATGATCCCAAGAAACATCAGCAGGTTTTTGAAACTAGCAGTTAATTTATGGGATTCTAAAGCTACTAAATATACATGCTGATACCTGTGAACCATGCAACTGCACTGAAGATAGCAATGTATAATAGAAGAGTCACGCTTGGATTGCCTGTCATTCTGGTCTTCTCAGTATGTACTTCTTCTCAAGACACATCAACTATTACCATACTGTCTCTCAAGCAAAAGTTTGTTTGCTCCTTTTTTTTAAAGTGGGTAATTAATGAAAATATGTCACAGGACTGTCCTGCTACAATGCTGTATATGGTTAGATTTCTAAATTTCTGTGTGAAAATATGTAATTGTTTATTCATATTCATTGAAGATTTTTCATTTTTTCAATTTTTATCTCCATATTCTGTAGGGACTTAAAGTTTAACATATCAATACTTGATAGAAAATACCTGTTCTATGTTATGCCTATGATGTTTGATATTCAGACAGATAGTGAAATTATATTCAACTGCATATGTTGTAGGGTAATAATAAACTTCTCTTCTGAAAGGTTAACAACCTAAGTTTTCAGAGCAAAAATTAGAGAAATAGAAGGGCTGCAAGGACAGCCAACATTTTGACCCTAGCCTTTCAAGGTCAGAGAAGACTCAGGACATAGGAGAACCTGTACTGTAACATCATGTAACTCTGGTATGTCCCAAATTTTCAGATCAAGGAGATTATGAGGCTACAGAGCAAAGTGATCAGTGACATAGAGTGTGCCTAAGGAGAGTCACATGGAAAGAAAACATTCTCTCAAGCTTTCACAGAGAGCAATTTGGTCAAACAATGGCCATGGCTCATCCACATGGCTGACAAAAGGTCTGCAGACTGTGGTACAGGGTTACAAAATAAATCCTGAGAGGACTTGACTGACCTTATCAGATACACAAGATATATTTCTTGTTATATAGGTCTTGCTTTATCTTGGTCTTAACCATCCAGAAGAAAAGTATAAAAATAAGGTACATAAGGTAAAGCCGTATTAATATGCTGAGCTGTGAAAGACTCAAGTCAATAACTTCTGCAGATAACACACTATTATTGTGGATTGCTAGATTGTGTTGGATTATTTTTCTGAATTCACGCACCTATAGTATTTAGATGCCAATGGAATACCCATATTTGACAGGACTAAACAAAAAAGGGGATAGAAAGGAAGGCTCATTCTGTATCTACATATACAGTATAGTTAGGATAGATATACACCTACTTTCACTTAAATCAATGAGAAGAAAGATCTGTACTAATAGTGTTTGGACAGGATATCTTGACTGTATCTTGTAATAGGGATAACAACTAAGAAGATAACAATGTACAAGGTATTAATTATTTAAACTGTCCTATCAATCAGCTTTAAAACTGTTTTATTACAATTTGTTTCTCAATAAAATAAAATAAATACAATAAAACATAAAATAAAGTTTAATTTTTTTAAAAAAGAGAAGAGAAAAGTTTCAAAGACAAGTCAACAACCTATCTTATTCTCTCAAAAAGCTGCTTCCATATGGATACATAGTGATGTGTTGTCTTCAGAGGGGCTTTCAGGGGAGGGAGGGGGAAGAGCCCGCCACTCCCTGCTTCTAGCAAGGGACAAGCAGCAGCTGCATGTTCCATACCAAAGACCGCCTTGGTCCTCAGCAGGTAGAGATAAGTAAGACACCTAAAAGGACATAAGACAGAAACTGAGGACTTGCCTGGGGCATGCAGCCAGAGGATAGCGCTGAGGCTGGAGCTCAAGGTGCTCCAGAGCCTGCCAGAGAGCAACCTGCAGAGCCAGGAAGTTACTGAGCTCCTGCCACACCCACCAGCCCTGCGTAGCCCATCGAAGGAAGGCGACACAGCTGGGCAGCAGGAGCTAAAGACACAGGGTTTCTCATCTGAAATCTTTTAGGGCTACTGTGTTCAGCCCACTGCAGGAAGTCCGATGGCAGAATATCTTAAATGTTTCAAGTACTAAGAATTCTTCGTCGACAACTTCTTCGGATAACTCACTATTGTTGTGGAATGCTGGACTGTGTTGGATTGTGTTGTTGAGTTCAGGCACCTAAAGTAGTTGAATGACAATGGAGTGCCCATGTTTGACAGGTGTAGACAAAGGAAGGGGTATAGAAAGGAAGAATCATGATGTGTGTGTATGGACAGTACAGTTGGGATAGATAACGCCGTACTTCTACATAATTCTATGAGAGGCAAGATTTGCACTAATGGTGGTTGGACAGGATATTATGTCGGCTTCTAGTACTATGGACAATTGATAGGAAAATAACAAGGTAGAAAGTATTAATTATTGAATCTGTGATGTAATTCAGGTATAAAAAATAAGATACGCAAACAGCTACACTCTCTTAATTTACCGATGAGACATACAGTATAATAATGTCTGTAAGTATAATATCATGTATGCACCTTCTATGATACCAAAACATTATGAAAACAGTTTACAATGTATTAATTTATCAAATCCTAAATTATCTTAAAACTGTCTCATTGATATTTGTACTTCAATGAAACAAAAAAAAAAAAAAGAATTCTTGCAGTCCAAGGCCCAGTGGCGTGAATTCCCCTCAGAATACTCTCCCTCTCACTTCAGCTACACTCATCCTGTCCTTGCTGCTTTCGGAAGCAGTTCCAGAAGTCGTCTTTTGTGAGTGTCTTTAATTGTGCTGTCGTGGGTGCCTCGGTCAGTTCAGACAGCTACCCTTTCCCCGTCATTGAGACTTGGCGAAGACAGAGAAGTCACACGGGGCCAGGTCTGGTGACTAAGGAGGATAAGGACACAGCGCCCCTGTCTTCCTATTGGTGGGCGGGGGCAGGGAGCATTCACTGTATTTTTATCAGGCGTTATGAACACACTCCAAAAGGAGCAATCCAGAATTGCTCGGGAGGTAGCAGGCGCGGTGGATGAGCGTGTTTTAAGCAAGGGGAAGGCGTTGAGGGATTCATGGCACTGTGTCTTTCACTGATATAGTTGTACCTAAACCTTCACATTTACTTAGATTACACATCGCACACAACCGCCTCACGCACAGATACTTGGGAGGCTCAGCCTACCCTAGAATGGCTCTCTTCTTAGAGCAGGGGAAAAGGATGGTTTTCTCACTACAAATTTTCAAAACATCTTTCAAGTGAATGCATCCTGTTCCCTGAAAGGATGCCAAGATTTCACAGCACCTTCACTGAACCAATGCTATGACCCAACACCCTATGTGCTCCACACTGGACCAAACAGTGTCAGAGGCCTCATACCATGAAAACAGATAAGTAAGTCTATCGGTAATATTATAAATATACTTTTTTCATTTTTATGGAGGCATAAAAAAATTTAGAAGTAATGCAAAAAATGAAAAAGCCAAACAAGCTCATATGCCCCACCCCTAGTTTTTGGCTGGAATAAATTAAAGAGCAAAAGAAACATATGCTGTACAGATAAAAATTGGGAAATACTGAGGTGGCAGCATAATCATAAGACATTCTCCCCAGCGCTCTTGAGCTTTATAATTTTGCCTTTTAAAATTAAATCCATTTACAATATTTAATGTCACAGCATTGCTTTAGTTTCTTTTCTCACCACTGGAAAAAATCATAGAGTAGAATTTAAGAGTATAATGATTCTAAAATAAATATTAAGTGCCTGAATAAAGAACAGGTAATTGCCATCTGCTGCAGCCTGTAAATTGGTTGAAGTTCTACTACAAAGTGTGTGTGTGTGTGTGTGTGTGTGTGTGTGTGTGTGTTTCCATCAAAAAACTCTAAATGTCCAAGTTAGAAGATTTTTCACTCCACCAACTAGGTATAAACATAATAATATTTTAAACTAATAATAAATTCTCTTGGCATACTCTATTTCTGCCAGGGATCCTTTGGGGATTAGGATATGAAAATGCTTTCAAATATAATTTTGGAGTGTATGTGAATTTTTAGTTCTTTGTTTTTATTATAAAACATCCTAGGAAGTAGGGCCATGTTCTAATTATAACTTACCATGGGTAAAGGAAAGGCGAGCTAATGAGATAAGATTTAGATAAGATCATTTCATCTATGAGCCAAAGATGTATAAAGAAGTGTTTCCTAAAATATCTCTTGTGAAAATCTCATGTTAAAGTCCCTAGAGGAGAAAATCATGCCATGTTCAGATACAGGGAGGCACTGCTTGGGATGTGCTGCGCTCTTTCAGACCTCTCACACACAAAAGCATTGTAAAGCCCATGAAAAATCCTGAAGTAGTAAATATTTTTAACATTCTTTCACAGTTTTATTTGTCCTGTGAAACCTCTACCCACTTTTTTAAAAAATAATAATAATCGAGGATTTCAAAAGGAAGTACATAAAGCCACATCAACTTCAGCCAAAGTATATCCATAATAAACAAAGTGGCTGTCACAGCATTGTTTTCTATACATCAGAAGTGGCTGTCTGGAGAGCAGTCCACCAGAGCTTGCAGCCTCCCCCCTGAGACCACCCGCAGGGCTTCCAGGAAGATATCCCACCCACACGTGCATGAGGAGGTGAGAGAAGGTGGATCAGCCAGAGGCACCAGAGTAGCAGACCCAGTAGAGACACAGGAAAAAACTTATTACACAGATTTGGTTCATGTCACTGTGGGGCCCAGGCGTGCCAGTCCAAAATGCACTGGGCAGGACATCAAAGAGAACAGTCTGTGGCAGAGGGTATATAGCTTCTGTCAGTGGGCAGCATTTCTTCTTCCTCAGAGAAGCTTCAGCCCCACTTTTGACAATTGGAACCACCCGGGTTGCATAAAGTCACCTCTCACAGTCAGCATGGGCTTGATGGTGGATGACAGTCACATTTATAGGATGTTTCATCCAACCTCCAGAGTCGGGTTTGAATGAATGAATCACTGGGACTGTGGCTAAACCACAGACTGAAGGTCATCACCATCCTTACCTGCTCAATTTACCAACCTTGGCTTCTAAATAAGATGAAATTCCCGAAGAAGATAACAGAGGGATAGAAAAAGGCCATGCTGTTAATCCCTAATTAATGGTAATAGTACATGGTAATAGTAATAGTAAGTGTCTCTTCCATCCCTTGATTCCTGTGTCTGTAAATTTGGTTATGAAAGAAAGGATGCCACAGCTCAGATGGTGCTTTAGAGCATAACCCGTGTCTTAGTGGACATTATGCACATCTTGCAAGCATCTCCTACTTTTCCATACATGAGTTTTTAAAAGGCAGATCCACTATTCCATCCAGCCTGCTGCTTCAGTATGGTGAGAAAGGTGGTAAAACTAAGAATTTCTCAAGCAGGGAACTACCCACTTGGGCCCCCCTCCTGTCCCTCTCTCAGACAGGAGCTCTCTTTCCCTCAATAAATCTATTCTGCTCATAAAAAATAAAAATAAAAAAAAAGAATTCCTCAAGCATGAGCCATGACTACACATCACTTCCTGTGCAGCGAATTCTTTGATCTGAGCAACACTGGATTGGGTTGCCATGACAGTGGGTACAGCGCTCTATAAATACCTGGATGGGGTTTTGACAGAAGTACCGCACACAAGGAAGCCTCTATTTGTGTAAAAAATCAAAGTGCCTCCTTTTCTTTGATGAAAGTGTATTAAGTGCATCAATCACTCCTGTGAAATGGCTCCATCCCGGGTAATCGGCTTGCAGTCTGAACTTTATGGTAGCGTCAAGGCCAGACTGGTCTTGCTGAGTGGAACTGCATATTGGAGACCATGCATAACCTCTTTTCCCACATTGTCCATGAGCCCATTGGGTAGTGACAAGAATGGCTGGTGCTGGTGTGTATCCTCAGAACAGGTCACCCCATCCGCATGATTAAATTAATTTCTCCTCTGCTGAGGTCATCTGGGGCATAAATATGATCACATCTTTTTCTCTTTCAGAGAAGTCTAACCGTGTATTTCTTTTCATTCCCACCTAGTCACTCATCTTCCATTCATATCCCTTCCAAGTCCCTGTTGGCCTAGCAAAGTGCAAGTAAAAGCCCATGAATTTGGAGAGCTTCAAACCTCTGGTCATTCCCCCTTCCACCCAAAATGAATGGCAAGCTCACCACTTGTAGTTTATCCACCTGCTGGTGTACACCTACCTTATAGATACCACGTCTGTTTGTAATGGGATTCTGCTGCTCAATCCCAACTTTCTGGCTTGGTGGATGAAATAATGCCTACTTCCAATGAACAGCTGAGTTTCTACGGTAGTGTGGTAGTCATGGTTAAGCACTCAGTTGCTGTTAAAGACCCAGAAAAAGGGCAAAATATCTTTTTACTTTTTGCTTATTTTTCTTTATTTTTTAGTTGTGACACATTCATTGTATAAATTTGTGGAATACAATGTAATTTTTTTCATGTGTGTATACTTTGTGCAGGGATTAAATCAGAATAATAAGCAAACGTATTTTTCTTTTTTTAGTGAATTATTCCAAATCTTCATTCCTAACCATTTTTGAAATAGGCAACATGTTGATTATATAGCCCTACTGTGCAGTACGGCACCAGAATTCAACTCTCCTACTTGTGATTTTGAACCACTGACCAACCCCTAGTAACCACTATCTGTTCTTTGAGACTGACTCTTTAGAATCTATATGCAGGTGAGGTCACATGGTATTCATCTTTCTGTGCCTGACAGGTCACTTAACATAACGTCCTTCAGGACTATGTGTATAGTCAGAAATGATAAGGGTTTGTCTTTTTAAGAATGAATAGCCAGGCACGGTGGAGCATACCTGTTGTCCCAGCATTCTGCAGGCTGAGAGTCAAGGAACACTGGATCAAGGACAGGCAGCACTACATGGAGAGACCCCATAGAAAAGAAAAAGAAAAGAATGAATAATATTCCACAATGTAGATGAACCACATTTTCTATTCATTCACCTACTGATAAACAGTCTGCTTCCATACCTTGCCTTCATGGCTAGTGTGCAATAACCATTTGTGTTTGACATATAGCCTGACACACGCAGAACAATGAAACTGAATGCCTACTAACCAATACCCAAAATTCAACTCAAATTGGATTGGAGAGTTAAATCCAAGACCAAAACTATGAAACTATTGGGAGAAAGCATAGGGGAAATGCTTCATGACATTGCATTAGGCAAAGCTTTTCTGGAGAAGGCCCCAAACTAAAGGCAACTAAAGCAAAACTAGGGATTGCAAGACTGAAAAGCTTCTGTAGCGCAAAGGAAACAATCAACAGAGTAAAGTGACAACCTTAGCTTGAGAGACAATATGTTCAGATTATGGATCTGATAATACTCAAAGTACATTAGGACCCCAATAGCAAGAGTAAGCCAGATAATCTGGTTTGAAAGGGGCAAAAGCCTAAGTAGACATTTCTCAAAAGAAGACATAAATTTCCAACAGCTATGTGAAAGGAGGTTCAGCACCCCTAATTACCAGAAAAACACAAATCAAAACCACAAAAAGAAATAGCTCAGCAGATTAAAGCACCTGCAAGCAGGCACATGGTCCAAGGGTTCAATTCCCAGGCCTGCTGTGCCAGCTCCGCTCCTGGAGCTCACTGAGACAGCAAATGAGACTGGACATGGTGGCACACACCTTAATCCCAGCTCTTGGAAGGCTGTAAACATGTAGATCACTATGAGTCCAATCTAGTAATGAGACCTGAACACCCAGTAGACTCTTCCCTAAAAATACAAAAAAAAAAAAAAAAAAAAAAAAAAAAAAAAAAAAAAAAAAAAAAAAAAAAAAAAAAAAAAAAAAAAAAAAAAAAAAAAAAAAAAAAAAAAAAAAAAAAAAAAAAAAAAAAAAAAAAAAAAAAAAAAAAAAAAAAAAAAAAAAAAAAAAAAGCAGCATCTCCTCCTACTCAGAATGGCTAATATCAAAAAAGACAAAAGATAACAAGTGCTAGAAAAGATATAGAGAAAATGGAACTCACACACTGTCAGAGAGAATGTAAATTAGAGCAGCTATTATGGAAAACAGGATGGAATTTCCTACAAAAATTAAAAATAGAACCATCATATGAGTCAGTAATCCCACTATGAGGTATATACCCAAAGAGCCATTTTTCTCCAAGAGGAGAGCAGCTATCCAGAGAAGATGGCAGGAAATGGCGAGGGTGTGCTCTGCGATCCAACCCTATACACTGCTGAAGGCTTCTCCTAGTGTAGCTGCCACTGACGCTTCCAGCATGGGGACATCTGTAGGGTCTAATGGCAGAGAAGCCTGCAACAGCTGCACAGACTTCTCTTGTCCTGGGCCCCCTCAGCCCACCAGCTTTACAGTAAGTAGAGCAGAGTAGCACAACCAAGTGAGCAGTCATTTGCCTCTAAAACCTACAGCAGCCAACAAAAACTGAGATTCTTTTTTGGTGAGGGTGTGGACATTGCAACAACTTGTCCTTCCCTTTAGAAGATTTGACCCACGCGCACAACCACTCCACTGAACCTTGGAGGTAGTCCAAGTCCTCTGAACTTCTAGGACTTCTCTCCTACCCTCTGTCACATGATGCCTACAGAGTTGCTGCTTCCTGCTTATCAGCTCTGATCACCTTAATATCACTTTCATGAAGCAGCACAACGTCCTGTATCAGTGAAAGATGAATGAGCTCGGTCGCGCTATCTTATGACACTAGACTAAAGAGGTTATGTTATCCTGAAATAGGACAGTGAGGGTTTATCTCTGGTCTTCGTTGCTGATTCTTTATTAAATGATGTGATAAAGGAGATGTGAGGACCAGCATAACAGGTACTAGAGGATGTGATCGTTTGCTTAAACAATGAAATCACACGTGGAACAGCAGCTACAATTGGAACCCCTGCCTGTTTGGGTTTACATAGCCCAATGTCATGTTCCAAGTGTCCTGTTTTCTCTCAAGGCCAGGTAGGCAAGTTGAATAAGTGACATCCTTACATCTCTCAAAGGTTTAATAGTGACCTGAAACTCTTCTATCCCTCCAGGAATATTTCTATTTTTATAGGTAGAGGCAATTCTAGTGCCCTCAGCTTCACCCTAACTACCATGATGGGCCTTACTGCACAGGTCAGAGAACTAGTATAGACCTTTCACTGCTTGCTGAGCACGTGTGTTTCCAAGTTTACCTAACAGAACTGAGGAAATGGACAGGGTGAATTCAAGGCTTTCTGGGCCCACGGTGAGATGGTCCCGAACAACACTTTATGACCACATCATCTTTGTTTTTTACAGGCACTTTTTATTTATTAGCATGCAGTGTTTTTTTATTTATTTTATTGAAGAACAAATAGCAATGAGACAGTTTCAAATCAAATTAGTAGGACAGATTCAATAATTGATACATTGCATATTGTTTTCATAGTGATTTTTTGTTGTACAAGGTGCAGACATGATACTCTGCTTACAAACACTATTAGAGCAGATGCCTCTATTCATTGAATGAAGAGAATGTAGCTGTATACCTAACTTTTTTTTAAAGCTGAATTATAGTACAGTTTCAATAATTAATACTTTTTACATTGTTATCTTCCTAGTGGTTATCCATAGTACAAGAAGCAGACAGGATGTCCTGTCCAAACACTATTAGTGCAAATCTTGCTTCTCATAGAGTTACGCAAAAGTACTGCATATTTATCCTAACTGTACTGTTTATACAAACACAGAATGGTTCTTCCTTTGTATCCCCTTTTTTTTGTTTAGTCCTGTCAGAGATGGGTATTCTATTGTCATTCAATTATTATAGGTGTTTGAATTCAGCGAAACAATCCAACACAGTCCAGCAGTCCACAATAGTAGTGGATTATCCAAAGAAGTTATTGACTAGAGCCATTTACAGCTCAGCTTATTATTATGATCTTATTTTATGTACTTCGTTTTCTTACTTTTCTGCTGGATGGTATAAGACCAAGATAAAGTAAGACCTATGTAACAAAAAATGTAACTTTTGTATCTGATGAGGTCAGTCAAGTCCCCTCAGGGTTTATCCTGTAACCTTGTACCTCACACTGTAGGTCCTTTGTCAGTGTCAGCCATGTGGATGAGTCACAGCCATTGCTTGACCAGTTTGCTTGCTGTGAAAGCCTGAGAGAAAGGTAGTGTGCCTCCTTGGCCACCCTATGGATCATCGATCACATTTCTCTGTGGCTCCATACATCACCAAAACCCCTACTCTGGATGTCATCCGCCAAAACATTTAGATCTCGAATTAGTGTGTCAGTTCAGAGCCACTTTCTAGTATCCCCAACATGTCTCATTTCCATTTCCCAGTGCATAGTAGCCTTTAAAAAATCCCTCCTTGAGGGATACTGATAGAAAGAATTAATAGGATACAATTTGGCAGTGGAGCAGAGTCAGGCCACAACTGCTTTGGCTCCCCTGTTCTCTGAGTTACTTTCTTGTCACAGCACCCAACACCTACAATTTAAAGAAGAAGAGGCTTATTTGGCTCCCAATTTGTAAGATTTAATTCTATAATCAGCTGGCTCCCTAGCATGGCAGAGGGTACGGGCATGGCAGAGAAAAAAAAGCTCGTGTATAAGGGCTGGGGAGATGGCTCAGTGCAATAAGCATTCCCTGCCAAGTGCAACGGCCTGAGTTCAATCCCTGGTTCCACAAAAAAAAAAAAATAAAAGAAAGAAAGAAAGAAAAGAAAAGCTTGTGTGTGGCAGGCAGGAATACATATAGATCTAGCCTCTAGGCCATGCACACAAGGACCCATCTCTTCTCATCAGCCTTCACCTTGCATATGACCCTTAAATATGAATCAATCATTGGACTAACCCAGTAGTACATGCGCACACGCACACACACACACACACACACACACACACAGTCCTATGTCACACACACGTGATCCGTTCACACATTTAATCTCAGCATCATATAGTCTAGATAAGCCAGCTCTGAAAAGGCCAACCTCTGACCATATGAGGTTTTGCAGGAATATCAAGACACAAGCCATTGCAGCTGGTCAGTACGGGTCTGACCTTAGAATAAGGCAGCCTCCGTATTCTACATCCAGTCTTACAACTTCAGGTTCCCACAGAGGAAGTAATTCTGTTAATAATGCTAAGGAAACCAGTGTCTGAGTAGAAGATGAAAACCTGGTCAATCTTTGACCTGAATGAGATTAAGTCAGCAATAAGTATACAAAGTAGGCAATCACTTCCTGTGCTGGGGTTCCCTGGCCAGTTCAGCAGGGCTGGTATCTCCTTCTGAATACAAGACCTGAGAACAGGTAAACTTGCACCTGACCTGTGGCCTCACTTTCAAATAGATAAGCTCTCCAAAAACCAGGCTCCACACTAGCTCAAAAGAGAAGAGCCCCACTCCATTCAATTCTGTGTCACCATTTCCTTGTGATAGTCTGTCTGGCACGAAGAGACAAGTGAGTGAACGAGGATGTGCAGAGAAATGCCCTGAGTATGAGTTCCAGCCCCATCACTCTAAAGTGCAGTTGTAGTTCTCCCTGAACCCATGACCTCTTGTGCTTAGTGAAGACAGTGATACCTACATCTGAGCGTGTATATGCATGAAATCAGTGTTACCAGTCTCGTACCATGCAGGCTCTGGCAAATAATACAGGTCTGTGCTCAGCTTTTACAAAACAGCGGGGGAAATTGGGAGGGCCATGAATGTTGGTATTATGTAGACCCAGTATCACTCTTGACACTCCTGTCAGCTCAAAAGTTGTATTTTGGTTGCTCAGTTTTTTCGTTTTTCTTCTTCACTACTTTAACTATATCTCTGGGTATAGAAGAAGGCACCACTAGAAAGCCTGAAGATGCAAGCGCTAGCTTGAAGGCCATTCCAGCTTCTTGCTATCAGAATGAAAACTCAGAAGTCAAAACAAAAGCACAAGTGCCCTTGGAGGGCTCCATGAATGTCCCAGTGTCCCTGGCTACCTCATTATACAATCTATGGGACTTGTAACCACCCTGTCACGGTGACCCAGGGTGCCTGCAAAGGACCAGCTCTGTAAACCACACACTCAGGAAGGACCAATAGGCTGACATGTGGTCAAAAAAAAAAAAAAAAAAAAAACTCAGACAACTCAAGATGACTCACACAGACTTTCAAATTTTTTTTTAAATCCACATACAGCCACCTACAGTATTTTAATTTAAATTTTTTGCCCGAGTCCTTTGAAAATAGAATTTGCATGAAAGCCCACATGTCTAAAAAGATTTTCATTTCCCACAGATGAGTTCCCAGACCTACAAACTTCTGTGTCGCCTTCTAAGTATGGATCATTTTCCAAGCTTTAGTGCATAAAATACAAACACTGGTTTCAACTGAAGTCTCATCAATCCACTCTTTCGGTAGAAACATGAAAATCGATTTCTCATTTCAAAAGTGTTTAAAAGGCGATAGTAGCATTTGTGGAAAGAGGGGAGAAACAACCCTTGAGCCACTAGCTCTTCTTCTGGGGCTCCTAATATTCCTGCCTTCTCCCCACACTGTCCTTACTGATGGCTCCCACCATGGCTGGAAGGGGTGAGAGTTCAGGGATGACATCCAGGATGCCCGTGTGCTCCCAGACTGCCCTCCATCATGCCACTGCAGTTGTCCTGGCTTCCTTCCTCAAGGAACTGAGTTTCTAAGACATTATACGTCATGCCACAGCGCCACTGCCTTTGCGACCCTCCTGCCTCAAACTATATTATCACTTGCAGGCTTGAAAAACAATCTGTTAACACAAATGGGGACCCATCTAAGGTCTCCCCAAGGTGAGGAAAGGGGCACTTGCACCTCTCGTCCCCTGTCTATCTCATCTCAGTAAAGACATGAACTCCCCAAGTCCTAAGAAAACCAGATGTGAGGTCCAGAAGGACTCTGATGTCATCTGCAGAGGTCGTGGCACCAAGGTGCATCCTGGAGGAGGCAGACACTCTGAAGACTCCTTTTGGCTTCATGAGGGCTAGTGTGTATGTGCATTTTGTCTGTGCCATTTTTGTTTCCTTCGATGCAACTAAAGGCTTCCTTCAGAACCTCAGCTGGTTCCCTCCCTGTGGTAAACTCCTGTGATGGCTTCCACTGCCTCAGATTTCACCAGGGTTCTCCAGACTGTCATAGGGCACCCAGGATCTTCCTACTCAATGCCTGCAACCAAAAATTACCAGGCCTGTTAGACATGTCTTCTGACGTCAGCTCTGGGGTGGGGGCTGGGGAAGACGACAGGGAGAACTAATAGATCGCACACATGATCCAAATCCTGCCAACACTCCAGGCAGTTCCTCTTACCCACCCCCTTTCCTTCTGTCCCTCCACCCATTCCTTTTTAGCCTAGTGACAACCCACCTGCCTCCAAGCCCCGCATCAAACACTGCAGGCTGGTCCATGGAGTGGATATTTAGATGGAGAGCCTTCCACGGAGCCCAAGTCACATGGCATGGCAGTGTCCTAGTCCACCCACTCACGGAACCCATCAATGCTCCGTTTGCATCCTCCCTGCCCCTATCCCAATCCTGCTGGAAAAAATAGTTGCCTAGAACCTCACTGTGCTCTCAAGATGTAAAATTCGTGAACATATTGTGTGGGACACAGAATGAGGGCGTTACATTTAAAATCAGGCAACTGTGCAACTTCTAAGGCACTGGGTGCTGCTAAATGTTCAGAGGCAGGCTCTTCAGGAAAGATACTGCACACACTCGAGCCATCCCGATCTCGGGGGTAAACACCACACAACCTGATCATCTAACGATCCTCCTGTTTCATGATCATCTCACTGTGAAGGCCACACAGTGCATGGGTTCTCACGGGTTGCTTTGGCCTGCTTTTCTGAGCTCTTGATTCTGTAGCCAGCCTGGAGATCAGCTAATGGGTAAGCACCGCTCCACTGTGGCTGTTGGTGAACATCTCATTTGGTCACACAGACCAGGTGAAGATGCAGGCCCAGTCGTCACCACCCGTGAGCAACTTGAGCGGGTTCTGTGCTGAGTCAAACCATAGTTTCAGCTAGAAGAAGACTTCCACAATTATACATGGTGCTCAGTATGTACCAGGTACACAGGAGATTCTCTTATGCTATTTTACATTGTTAGCATAATAAGCAATATTATCTTATTAACACATAATAACACATATTGAACATTCTTCAAAACTTTTTTTTCTTTGAGGCAAGGCCTCGCTGTATACTTTGGGCTAGTCAGAGTTCACTACATGTCCCAGGCTGTCCTTGAATGTGTGGTGATCCTGTGTCAGCCCCCTGAATGCTGGGACTACAGGTGCGTACTACCACACCTGCTACTAACACTTTTTCTTAAATTTATATATCTGGTACAGGGTTTCACTATGCAGCAGCTCAGACTCATAGTGATCCTCCTGTTTCAGCCTAGCAAGCCTACACTTCCACACCTACCTTTTGGCTGCCTGCTTGGCAGGCCTGGGGTGGGGCTGGCACAGCATGCAGTACTGGGGATCAAACCCAGATCCTTGTTTTTGCCAGACAGGTGCTTCCACCACTGAGCTATCTCCCTGGCCCCTACTAACATTTTCTTAAGTTTTGTCTTAGCATTATTGACATTTTAGAGCAGATAATTAGAGAAAATTTTGTTTGGGGGTGGGAGATGGAGTGGAGTTCTCCTGTGTACTCCTAACATATTTACCAGCATCACTGGCTTCTATGCGCTAGATGCCCATGGCATCCACATTTCTGCCTTTCGTGGCTACCATCAGTGTCTTCAGATACTGCCAAAGGCTTCCTATGGGCAAAAGCCCCAATCTATCTGGGCAATCAATAAACAGAACCTTGATTGTCTGCACTGGTCACTTTCTTGGAATGCATACTCCCATAGTGGCCATTTTCCAGGCCTTCAAAATGATGTCACAACACAGTCTTAGAAGAGATAGGCATCAAACTCAACTATGTGGCATTCCCACCATGCACAAGGAGCAAATGGGGACAACTTCAAGAGCATAGATGCAGCTGCAGGAGCACTGAGATGACCTATGCTTCATGTCGCACAAGTGTAATTTGAAGTTCACATAACTTACTTTTGACAATGGCCATACATATCTCAAATTTTAAAACTGCTGAAAAGTTACCCATCAGCTATGGAGAGGGCAACAGACCCCACCACTCCACTCTTCCTTCCCCTCAGGAAGGCTTGGGTTGGGCATGAAACTCTGTTGGTGCCTCTTGACCTTGGAGAGGGGCTTTTGCTTTGTTTTGATGACTTGCTTCTTCCTGTCCAAAACATAAACTGGATCCCCAGTTGAGGAATGTTCTGAAAGTATTTTCGAAGCTCTAGTAAAATCATGAGATGACTAACTGAGAGAGATAGAAGGGGTAGATCTGACATAAAGTGAAGGAGCACTGCCCCCCACAGTCACAGAGAGGCCTCGGTCCCAAGCCAGGACGCACTCAAAGAGTTGGCACAATGGATGGCACTCACAGTGCCCAGCCCCTTGCCACCACCATGCTATAACCAATGTGCTCCACCAAGTCCCCCAGGGTACCTGAGTCGGGGTGCTAGGGTGGCTTCTGTGGACTAGGGCTAGTCTAAGGGCTGCCCAGCCCTTGGGCTCCATGCTCCCCAAGGCTGGTTCAGAGGCTGCTCCCCAAGATTGGGTGTGGTGTGGTGATACAGCACAAGGGACTTCATCCCTCCTTTCCCAGGAGTCAGCCCACTAAGGACCTCATGACACATGAAGCTACCCACCCTGCTCTGCTAGCATAAAAGGGGGTGGAGGCTGGCTCCAAGGTCCTTTAGGATTAGCAGTGGGAGGTGGGGCAGGAGAAGCAAGAGGAGCAGATGATGTGTCCTAGCTATTCAGGGAGTCACCTCAGAGTCACATACAGACTGTGAGACACACCTCTCCCCAGAATTCCACCCTCGCCTTCAAGTCCCAAGGGGCAGAAGAAAGCTCTACAGCCAGGGCACCCAACCAGGTCAGGGGAGCCCCAAGTGTATGTTTGAGGACAGTGCAGAGCTAAGGGTGGGTGAGAGTCTGCCTCAAACTCTCCCAGAAGACAGATACAGGTCTGTCATAAATTCTTGAGGGACCTGCTGGGTGTTTCCTTTCTCTACACTCACTCCTCTTCAGCTCCCATTTGAAGGGAGCATTTTCCTGGTGAGCCAGGTCTGTGTGTCACTTTTCCAAGTACTGGCCCTCTGCTTCCCTTGGGAACCCTAGGAAGTCACAGACAAGTACCACCCACACACCCAGCTGTCAGTGGCTTCAATGGGGCTGGCATTTTTTCAGAGCTCCTGCTAAAGGATGTCAGGGTGAAAGAGGGTCCAAGAGCCACAGCCAACCAGCACTGATTGGAAAACAGCCAAATGAGTCCCTGCACCGTCAGGCCTTCCCAGGGAGCCAGCTGCATCACCATGGGAATGGAACTGGAGAAGGTCTTCACAGCTTCTTCCTTGGGCAAACCTACATAGGGGTCCCTATGTAGCCAGCTCCTGGAGGAAGAGCCCAGGCTCCTCACTGTGGCTGCCACCCAGGCTGCCCTCAACCAAGCACCAGGGTCCTTTGCCAGCTTGCCTCTTGGATTGTGAACATCCAGCCACTTGGACAGGAAGCTTCTCCCCCTTGTCTGTCACTTTGCCAATGGCTGCCAGCCAAGGCCAGGTATCTGTTCCACCCTAGAGGAGCCCACAGGCGTTGCTTTGGAAGGTGACTCCAGGATCCCAAAGCAGAGCCAGAACTTCCAGGAAAACAGGGAAGTTATCCTAGAAGAGGCTGCCTCTCTCACTTAGGCTTCCTGGGGTGGGTGCTTAGCACTTTCCATGGGGACCCTGGAGGCTGGGGGCAGAGGGGAGGTGAGCTCAGTTTTCTTTCTGTAGATGGTGACACCTATGGCACACAGCTTGTCACTCATTCTTCCACCTGCTATAACAGATTAGCGTTATGTCCAGAAAAAGAGATGAGTAGGTTCTGGGTCCCCCTGGCTCAGAGGGTCTGTGGGGTCTGTGGTGTGTGATTCACAGCAGCACTGGGGCCAGTCTCCCCCGGTGGGGCATCGGGCAGAGTGCACATTGATCTGTCAGGTCTGTTGATAAGAAAAGAAGAGGGAATGTGAAGTTCTCACTAGCTGAGGACCTTGGCATCACAAGTCTCCAACAGTGACCCTCAGGGAGCTAAGCGGTTTCCAACTAGTTTCAGCCCAGCTGAGCGGTTCCCCTTCCATTCCCAGTGGGTGCGCTGGTCCTCACCTCCTCCCGAGACTGCAGGCACGATGCATAAAATGTTTAATACTACGTGACATTTAACTGAGTTGGCTCAGCACAGGTCTCGGTGTGGAGAGGGTTGTTGCCAGAATGGCATAAAAGGGAAGCAAAAGAGGGCTGACTCCTGTCTTCTATGGAGGAGCCCGAGTCTTCATTTGCACATGGCCACACATTTCTGGACATCACGGGATGAAGTAAGAGTTAAGCAGAGATGAAAAGAGAAGTCAGGTTCCTGGGCAGAAAGCAGTTGCCTGGAGTTCAGTTTGCACCCCCAGGGCAGGGTTCTGGCACATGACAGCCGGAGCCTGGACACCAAGAGTTGGCATCAATACCCCTTAGCCTAAGCTGTATTCCCCTGGCTGGGGAGAGAAGCTCCACCCCTCCTACCACCCTGCACAGGCACTGACTTGGTGGGAGGTACCATGGCCCCTAGGGAGGGCCAGGACTGTCTCTGTCTGAATTCTGACTGGAAGTGGCCTTACAGGAGCCACTTGACCCCACTGTGCTCGGTTGCCTTACCCACAAAGTGAGGGGAGTAAGAGCACTGTGCTGTGCCTATTGATTCTGTATCACTCTGTGACAAATACCCCCAAATCTATGGCTTAAAACAGCATTAGTCTTCAAGTTCTGTGGATCAGGAATTTGAGCCATGTAGCAGGTCAGATTGGGTTTAGGATCTTTCTTTAAGTAGTACCTAATGCTGTATGGGTAGGACCTGTGGGCAGCTCGTGTCAACTGTGGTAGACATCGCTCCCCCCGCCTCGGCTTCCTGCTGGGCTTCCAGGACGTCCTCACGCCTAGCACTTGGATGCCCCAGAGCGCAATCCCGAGGACAGTGGGCAACAGCACCTGCTGTTCAGCAGGCAGCCTCAGAAGTGCAAGCCTTCCCTCTGCCAAGTTCTGTCTCTCAGGAGAGTTAGAAGTCAGGTCTCAATGGGAAGGAAGAGAATCAGGCCCTGCCTTTGAGGGGAAGCTGGGACACACCTCAAAGCCACCCTTAAGCAGCCAGAGGGAAACTATGGACCCAGTCGATCTGCAGACACCTGGAAGGTGAGGAAGTATTCTGGGGAGTCCCTCGATGGTCCCAAGGCTGCACAGCTTGGGAAGCTCTCTCATGGGGAGATGAAGAGGGCTAAAGGACAGCTGCAGAGCGGCTGAGCTGGACCTCCAGGCGGACAGACAAGCACCTCAGGCAGGGTTGATGGACACCCGGTGAGACAGGACAGGTAGGCAGGGCTGCAGCTCTTTTCCAGCTTTATTCCTCCCTCCAAGTGCATTTCCAAGTCCTCCTCTAATCTGCCATTTGGAGCGGTGCCACTACTTGTCCTGGAGTGGCAGGTGAGGGGAAGCAGGACATGGTGGTGCGTGCCTGTAATCCCAGCACTGGGGACACTGAGGCTGGATCACGGCAAATTGGAGCCCAGCCTGGGCTACACAGTGAAGTCCAAAGCAGCCTGAACTACATGATGAGACCCTGTGCTAAGATAAAAATAAATAAATAAGCAACAAGGAGAGGTGATGGAGGCCCCCCAGGAGACATCAGGCATTGAGACACTGACAGGCCCAGAGCAGAGTTGGCAGGAAGAAGATGCGAGCCCAGGAGCCCTGGATGTGACCAGTGTAGAGCAGCCAGACCGAGCCCACTGAGCCAGAGCCCAGGAAGGACTGATGGCTGACCTCCCCTGTCCCAGGGAAGGGTCCCCACTGGGCAGAGCAGGCTTCACACTAGGGCCACAGGTAGACTCGGGTTGGATCCAGGGCCAGTTCCAGCCTCTTCAGTGTGGGCAACCTCTCAGTTTCAACCTGCTCCCTTAGAAACCCTATCACCTCCTTCAGTGCCTGGAAACTCCTCACCTTCCCTGTGTCCTGGGCAGGCCTGTCCTGCTCTGACAGCTAACCCCTGAAGATGGTAACTGTCTTAGGGATGCTTCAAGTTACAGTGGTGTTTGCAATGGTTGAAAGCAATATGCATTCATCAGAAACTGTATTTCAAGTTCCAACTTTTGAATTTTGCTCTTCACCTGAGCTAGCAACACGCAGCTTTATTCTCTCTTGTGGTACTGGGCAGTGGGTGAAAGTGCAGCTCCTCAGCAGCCACATGATCGTCAGAGGAAACAACTCATGCTCTAGTGTGTGCTCTGATGCAGCTTTGGTATTTTCTGCTTGAAGTGGATTTATCTGGACATAATCCCATTGTAAGTGAAGGGGAACCTGAATGCAGAAATTTCAAGATCTGGGTTGGAGAAAGGTTGATAAGCTTGCCCTTAGCAGTGGTAAGGATATTCACATGAAGGAATTTGGCATATACTACAAACCAGAGAATTCCTTTTCCCCTGGGGAGTTGTTCTGATAGCCAACTGCTGAACATAGTCTTAAGAACAGAAAGATGTGTACTTCATAATGTTTGAAAGCCCTGGCGCTTGGTGACTTCACCCCAAAAAGCTGCAGATGTTCTACACCTGTTCTTACCAACAAAAACATAGTGATCTCAGGAGACCTTTTGAGTCAAAAGATAATAAGTGATGGTGGAGTCAGAGAGCTCACGCTGCATCAGACCATCAAGCATCTGTGAGCCCCACCACGAAGGGCCCCCTGCTCCATCACTCCATACTTCCCATCTCTCCAGGGTCTGTTCCCGGGTGTGCAAGGAGAGGGCAGTGGCAGGAAGCCTCTCAACAATTCCTTTACTTCTGTCCCCCAAAGCCAGCCCAGGGTCAAATGCAGAGCCATCTGATCAAAACCTGACATGGCTCTAAGATTTGAGACCCACAGGCCTCATTGTCATTGTTGTTTTAATTAGAAATCATTTGCTAGGGAAAGCATTTGTGGGGACTGGGCGAAAGCCAGATCCCCGGGATGCAAGCCAGCTACTTACAATGCGTGTGACCTCACAGAAGTCCTAGTCACTTTTCTCTCTTCTGAAACATGCTATGGTCATGTGACAGCACACAAGGTCTTCGGCCTGTGACAGTGGGGGCCAGGCTGGCCCTCCTGCTCAGCGCTACCCGATGTGCTCAGCTGCAGAGCAGCACGAACTGGCACCCAAGGGTAGCTGTCCTCCCAGGCAGTGATGAGAGGAGGGTGTCCAAGCATTGTTGAGGGCTGAACCCCTGTTTCCATGCATATCTGCTGGCTTCTCCCAGCACCCATTGTGTCATGGAGCTGAGCCCTGGGGTCCCGTGGGATGCATCCCCTACCTTACATGTGACTTTTAAGTTTGCCAGGAACAACGTCCAGGCTTTCCTTCCTAACACTGACTAGATAATGTTATTTATTTCTCAGGAGGTGGTTTTCCTAGTTAGGTGCTTTTTTTTCTAATACTAGGAGTTGAACCCAGAGCTGCACACATGCTAAAACCAAATCTTATTGCACTGAGCTACACCTCCAGCTCTTTTATTTTATTTTTAAATAAGGTCTAGCTAATTGCCTAGCCCAGCCTGAACTTGTGATCCTCCTGCCTCAGCTTCCCTAATGCTTGCTACCTTGCAAGGCACAAAAGCATCATATTATTCACGTCATTTTTCCTTTATAAGGAAAAGTACCCAGGTCATAAAGCCCACCCATGGGTGCCTTCTGCATGAAGCATGTACCCTGCAGGTGTCTGGTACCTGCATGTAGTCTTCTCCAGGCCCCTCTCTCTCAACGTGGCCCCTGAGACCCTCATCACCATGGCAACTTCTCCATTGGTCCTGGAACTCCTGCCACTCAGCTGGCCCAGCTCAGGGGAGATGGAAGATGACCTTGCTGGACCTCAGGAAGAAGCCTTTAAACCTGAGTGGTCCCCAAGCTTCTTCCCATAACTGCCCATTGCAGGGGCATACAGGTTCACTGTCCTAAAGTGTCTCCCTGCTTTCTTTCCTGGTTTTTCCTGTTTTGAAAAAGGCTTTCCATTCCAGATGAAAAGCTCAGATACCACTTGAAGACTTGCAGGAGTAAAGATAAAGAAAATAAGGTGCCGAGGAGATGGCTCAGTGGAATAAGCACTTCCCTGGCAAGTGCAAGGGCCTGAGTTCAATCCCCGGTTCCTCAAAAAAAAAAAAAAAAAAAAAGATAAAGAAAAGAGTCTGTGAAAAAGAGCTTTCTATCCCCAGGACCCAGATTTTCTTGTTTTGTCTGAGAGCTTTCGCATGTGTGTTTGTATATTTTTTTTCTGTTTTGCCACTGAACATAAATCTTCCAGAAATAGAGAACCAGAGCTCAGAACAGTCAGCCAAGCTCTTTTGATTCTATTCCTTCTTTATGATAATTTCTGATCCTTCCTAGCATCAGAAAATTCTGTTTCTCTTATTTCTTAATCGTAAGACAGTCACAAACTTCTTTCCATGGAGGAAGCAGTGGGTCTCCCGGGACCCTTGAAACATTGACACTTCCTTCTCAAGCCAACTTTCTGGGAAGACGTGTTATGCGTATAGGTGCCTTCCCATTGGTGGCTTCGCTGCCTGATGGTGGTAGCTCTCAGCACGCGGGGCCCTGGGAGCTCCTAGACACTCAGCAGCTCACTGTGCCCAGCTGTGCCCCCATGCGCCCAGCCTCAAGGCAGAAAGCGACTGCTGTTGTCCTTCCCTGTAGCACTCCAAGCATCTGAGGCAACACAGAGGATAAAGATCCAGCCGGGATCCTTCATCCCACAGCAGCGTGCACCTCCCTATGCACCCCAATTCTTCTCCGCCAAGCTCTTTTATGTGTGTTATCGCTGGTGCCTCATGCGGCCACTTCAGAAGAAAGTAAACTGAGGCTCGCTGTGGCATTGAGCCCATTGTCCTGTCTGAGGAAGCACAATCTTAAAACAGAGAGGCCAGGGGCCAGCCAAATAGCCCAGCAGATTAAAGTGCCTGCAAGCAGGTGCAGGGGCCAGGGGGTCTGGGCCTGCGTGATGGCCCCGGGGACCAGGGGCGAGCTGAGACAGCAATTGAGACTGGGTGTGGTGCCGAGTGCCTATAATCCCAGCTCTTGGGAGGCTGTAAGCAGGGGAATCTCTACAAGTTGGATCTAATAGTGAGACCCTGAACATCCTGTATAGCCTTCCCTAAAATACAAAAATAAATAAATATTTAAAGCAACAACAACAGAGAGGTCAGAGCTCAGGAGGCAAGGACACGGTGTTTCCTTCAGTCCTTCCGCGCACTTCCTCCTTGAACCTTGTCCGTCTATCACCTGGAGGTTTTCACCTGTCAGCTCTCCCCAGGTCGCAGTGAGGCCCAGAAGCAGAGCTGGCCCAGAGTTGTGACTGCTCTGCAGCTTCCTGGCTGCCCCCTTCCGAATTCAGCCTGTTTGTTTATAAGATGGGGCGCGCGTCCTCACTGTGTCACAGCACACTGTCTATCGCCCAGTTCACGCCTGGCTGACGTTTCTCACATCAAAGTGGATCTTCATCAGAGCTCCATGATTCCCAGGAAGGCTGCAGATGTGCCCTCAAATATTCCGGCCACGGGGCACCTGGGAGAAGATCGCAGCTGTCCTCTAAGCCGGGAAATGCCATCTGGCGCTCTGACTGCTCACTTGGGAAGCTGGGAAAGTTCAGTGCCACGCTTCTGACCACCTCTGCCCCCGCTACACCCAGAGCAGTGCGCGCCCCTCATAGGCATGTTTCTGCGCAGAATCTCATGCATAGCAGCCCTGGCCGCTGCCCCCGGGCCGCCCCGGAGCCCTGCCCACGCTCCCCACCCAGCCAGGCAACTCTCTTGCCCTTTCTTGGCAGTCCTTATCTTTCCTCTCACTTTTATAATTTAACCCATGAGGCATGATCAAAACATACAGTGAATTTCAATTTTTTAAAGTTTATTACAGTAAAAGACAAGTGCGCCTCAAAATCCTCTCCCTCACTTCAAACACGTTTATCCTATTGCTCCGGCCTGTTTTTCCTTCTTCTTTTTGTCCAATGCTCTAGCCAGCAGCAACTTGTGATAATTCATCTTTTTAAGAGAATAGAAAAATAATAGATAAGACATTAGAAATGATCCACAATTTCAAAACAACAAGATGGTAGTTATCCAACAGTGGCTGTTACATTGCACATGATTGTCTCAATGTAGTTGCTCCAGTTACCAGATACAAGTAGGTAACATTGGTAAGAGTAAAAATTTCAGGCATTAACTGTTGCCTTCAAAAAGCCTACCGAAATTAGTAGTACAGTCATCTTAGCTCTCCTGTGCCTGTGCGCACATGAGTTTTCCCTTCCTCGTTTGCCTGTCTTTTCTCTTTCCCTCATCCCCACTGTTCATTCCTCTAACACAATTTCTTACCCACTTGCTCTATCTATTATACATTTCAGATATTATTTACTCTTCCAGGGTTTATTTTTTGTTTTGTTTTGTTGTTGTTTGGGGGGCTGTGGTACTGGGGAATTTAACTCAGGACCTTGAGCTTGCAGGCAGGCACTTACGCACTGAGCTATCTCCCCAGCCCTTACTCTTCCAGGTTCTTATTCCAACAATACAATGTTTACACATGTGGGTTAGACATTTAATTTAGGAATATAGTCTCTAGTTGCATCCATTTACCTATAAAAGCCTCAAGTTTATCTTTTCATGGCTGAATAATACTCCATTGTATAAAAACACGACATCTTTCATGTCCATTCCTAAAGTTGCTTATTTCCAGGATTTAGCTATGACAAATTGCATTGCTAATAGCATGAGTAAATATACATTGCTGTGGCAATGATGTTTTCAATTCTTCTGGAAAAAGTCCCAGAGAGGGAATAACTGGGTCGAATGGGACTTCTAATCCTAGTTTTTTGTGTGTTTGTTTGTTTGTTTTATTGCTATTTATTGTAGCAATGAGTCAGTTTCAAAACAGGTTAGTAGGACAGTTACAATAATTAATACATTACATATTGTTGTCTCCATAGTAGTTATTTATAGTACAAGATGCAGACATGACATCTTGTCTAAGCACTATTAGTACAGACCTTTCTTCTCATTGAACTAAGGGAAAGTAGTTTTATATCTATCCTAACTATTTTGTATATACAGATACATATTTTTTCACTACAAAATAGTCCTTCATTTATATCCTCTTTTTGTTTAGTTTTGTCAGAGATAGGTATTCCATTGCTGTTCAAATATTTTAATTCAGCAAAATAATGCAATATAGTCCAGTAGTCTATAATAGTAGTGGGTTATCCATAGGACTTGCATTGTCAGAAGTTGTTGACTTGAGCCCTTTTCAGCTCAGTGTATTAAAATGGCTTTACATTTTATACCTCATACATTTCTGCTGGATGGTTAAGACCAAGATAAAGCAAGACCTATATGACAAGAAATGTAACTTTTGTATCTGACAAGGTCACAGTTTGTAGATCCTTTGTCAGTACCACAGTTTGTAGACCCTTTGTCAGTGTCAGCCATGTGGATGAGTCATGGCCATTGCTTGACCAATTTGCTCTCTGTGAAAGCCTGAGAGAATGTTTTCTCTCTATGTGGCTCTCCTTAGGTACACTCTACATCATCAAGCACTTTCTACTGTGGCCCAATCCTAATTTTTTAAGGAATTTCCACACTGATTTCCACAGAGGCTGTACAAAGGTTTATACTCCCACCAACAGTGTATCTGTCCACTTTCTGAAGTAGCTTTGGAAATACTCCTTCATAAATGTCCTTTCAAGATATGATCAAAAGTCAGGCGAATGCTACTGTCATCCAACAGAAAGGTGGCTCATAAAAATATGACACAACACTCTCATCCACCTTTATCAATGGGATCATATGGCTTTTGGCTCTTCCCCAAAGTCACAATGACCATGAGATGGAAATGTTTTAAATAAATTCAGGATATCAAGGGAGCCACCACCATGCAACTAAAGACACTCAGGAAATAGGACTTCCAAAGCTACTTCATAAATTGGCAAGGCAAAAAGAGTATTTACAGTTTATTTGTTTTTTTCCAGAGTTTTGAATTTTATTGTCACTCCATTCAAGCCTTGACAGCAAACTTGCGCAGAGGGTACAGCCGCTCCTTCTGCTGCTGCTTCTTGGTTTTCAGCTGTTCTTCATGCTTACTGAGCCAGCGGCACATGGCTCACATCTTCTTGGGCCACAGGTCCAGGGGCTTGTGCTTCTTACCTTTGTAATATTTCCTGAGGTTTTCTTTCTGGGTCTGGTTGATGACAATGGGAACACAAGCAATGGATTTGTGGACAACTCGGATGTTGGAGAGCTTGGACACCGAGTTGCCAGTCACTTTAGCGATGCGCAGCCGTGACAGCTCCACCTTCAGGTTGGTCATGGAGGTCTTGGAGACTGCAGGGACGTGTGTTTCAACAACTCTTCTTTCTTCTTGCCATGAAGATCCTGAGCCTTAATCTTGGCCATAGTTGCAGAAGAAGCTGCTGCCACAGCCTGCTCCAAGAGAACGAGAGTATTTTCAGTTTAAATATTCACTACATTTTTTAATCATATCTAATGTATGCCACCTGAGAAGTCTGTGTATGGATCCTCAACTTGAGCATAAATTCCTTCCAGGGCACAGCAAGGCAGAGCCTTCTAGATTCCTGCAGACTCCTCAGTCCCCTGTAGCACACAGAATCCTTCAGCCACAGTTCTTGGGGCTACACTGTCAAAACCAGCCTGGATCCAGGGGCCAGAGGGGGGAATTTGGTCATGGAGGTCTTGGAGACTACAGGGAGCCTTGTCTTGGCACCAAGCCTCTGGTCTTGGCTCTGTGGAAGTGTGTGTGTGGCCATGCAATCAGAGTCCCTGATCACCAAGTCCTTAGTGTCACTGGGATTTAAAGCATGTTGACTTATGGTGCCACTGAGATGACTCTGGGAACTCAACATCAGTGTGCCCACCATGTTGGGGCCATCATCTGTCTCCATCCTTCTGCCTACCCACACTGTTTTGGATTTAGTCTCCTCCCCTAGAGCTTCTGTCAGCTGCCTTCTCTCTGAATCCTTTGTGCCTTTGCTGCTCCTATGATTTTTCAGTCTAGAGCCTGTTCAGACTCCCAAGGAGAAAGGGTATAGCTGCTCCAGCCATCATGCACTCAGACATCTCCTGTTGTATAGAATTCTAACATAGCTACATCCTAGGAAGCTGCTCAGCCTATCACAGCAACTTTGTGGTCAGGCATCCACATCTGGATCAACCAACTGTGATCAAAGTAGCAGGGCCACTTGGAGTGAATCAGGCCCCTCTGTCCTGGAAAATCCTTCTAATGGAGACTGCAGGTGAGGGAGTCACTGGTGTTCACAGTCTTCAGATGAGACCAAGCAGCTTCCACATGATGCTTCTGCCTTCTTGATGGGTAAACCCCAGATCCCCAGGATCCTGGAGGGCTCTGTGTAAAGCACATAGTTTTCAATAGTCACCGAGGGCTGACTTCAGTCTGCCAAAGCACAAGATTACTGCCAGTGCCTGCCTAATTGCTCCTAGTGCATTCTTTGACCTAAATGCATCCCATTCCTATGATGCATAGTGAATCCTGTGACAGTTCTTGTCATCAGACACACAAGAGTGGATCACCTCCTTCATAAGCTCCTGGTTATAGCTCTCTTTTTGTTATCTCAATTACTTTCCTCTCTATACTGGGACAAAATAACCAATGCTCAAAATTAAGGAAGGAAAGGTTTATTTAGCCCATAGTTTCAGTCCATATTTGGCTGGCTCCATGGCAGGGTGGCACATGGCAGAGGGCAGCAGCTCATGGCAACAGAAAACAGTCAAACAGCAAAAGCAAAAGGGGAGGAATAGCAGTGGCAATGGCAGAGAGCGAGCCTTTCTCCCTCCCTTAACTGCATTCAGGCTCTCCCCCCAGGGCAGGTGTAGTACTCACACCCATAATCCCAACACTCGATCATGAATTAATCACAACCTCTAGAAGCCACCCCATGACCACATGAGGCTTTGGAAGGACAGCTAGACACAAACCATAACATTAGAATTTGACATGAGCAACTCCATTTTGATCCTGACAATTTTCACATTTGAGACTATTTTTCAATTTCAAACATCTTTGAGATTCAAGCCTTAAATTACTAGACTAGAAGCCACCCAAGTTCATAACCATCAAACCCTGATTTCCCAGATCCTTGCTGTAATTCTCAACTCTAATCAGATGAGAGGCATGAACATGAACACCCTTCCTACCGAACAATAACACCCCTTGGCAAATGACTGACAACACCTTGATGTAGCCTGATGTCTCCATCTCTAGAACAAGGCTATAGCTGGGCTCCAATCTGGTCCAACAGTTTCCATCTCACAGTCTCATGACAAATCTGATCTGCATGCATTCACTGAGCAGCCCTGCAGGTACTAGCAGGGTACCATGTCCTGTTCATCTGGAAGGGATGATTCTTCCAGCTCCATCACCCCCAAATAAAGTCAGGTCCAAACCCAGCTGCCTCGCAGGGTGGCCAGTGCCACTTCCTCTGTCTCTCCCTGAGTAAAGATGTCCTCATGGCCAGCAAGGGAGAAGCATCCACTTCTGCAGTCACCCAGCCCCACGTTCTACCCCTGTCCTGGAAACCTTTCTATGCCCAGGTCAAAAAGTAAAAATGATGGAAAGATCAGAAATTTACTGTCCCTCATTCTAAAGCATACGTGGCTAAGGGTGTTACCTACAAAGTCCTGAGAGCACACAAGTATCCTTACACAAAGTCCTCCCTCACTGGATCAATTCCACGATCCCTGAGGATGCTCAAGCTCCCATATAAAATGATGTAAGCAGGGTGCAGCAGTACATGTCTGTAATCCCAACACTTGGGAGGCTGAGGCAGGAGGATCACCACTCATTCAAGGCCAGCCTGGGCTCCACCACAGTTCAAAAACAACCTGAACTGCATAGCAAGATCCTGTCTTTTAAAAAAGGTCCTAATATCTGCACACAATCTGTGCATATCCACATACATTCTTAAATCAATTCTCGATTACTTCTAATACCTAAGAGATCAAAATGCTGTGTGCTTGTCATTCTGCATTGTTAAAGGAATGGCAAGGAAAAAAATTCTGTACGTGTTCAGTACAGATGCAATTTTAAAAAAAAATTCTTTATCTCTGATTAGTTAAACCCATAGGTGCAAAGAATCAACTGTAAATACGTACACACATGCACACACTTTATGTGTATAGTTATATAATATAACATATATAATATGTATATTATATATACATATTAATATGTATATTTACCCATTGCAAAAGGTGAAAATTACATATAAATAATTTGCTAGTAAAGTATTCATTGCCGGGGCTGGAGAGATGGCTCAGTGGAATAAGCACTTCCCTGACAAGCACAAGGGCCTGAGTTCAATCCCCAGTTCTGCCAAGAAGAAAAAAAAAAAAAAAAAGAGGAGTAAAGTATTCATTGCCTACTCAAGATTGATTTCCTGTCACATATTAAAGCAGCCCAATACACACTGCCTCGTGTTAACCCTGGGATTTTATCCCCGCCCTTCTGCACTGTGGCAGGCTCCTGGGTCAGTACCTCTGGGAGAGCGCAGGCCCTCAAGTCTGCCCTCAGTGCTATAGAGCCAAGTGTGAATTTGTGTCAAGTGAGAAAAAAAAAAAAAGATCACACGCACAGTCCCCAGGGCAGCTGTCAAACCTCAGTAAAGCTTGCTGAGGGTTAGGAGCCCCGGAAAGAGAGAAGACCCAGCTCGGAAGAGCCGGCTCCCCACAGCTTCCTGCTGACACCTGGCCCTTCTCGTTGTGAACCTTGCTGTTTTCCATCCCCAGCATGCGTAATTTGGTTGTGCTCCCACCAGCACAAAATCGAGCTCTGAGTGAATGTGAAACAGTCAAGCTGGGCAATCCCTGCACCCTGGGAGGCTGCCTGGCCAGCTGATTGACACAGTGAGACCCAGTCTCAGAATTTTATTTTTTTTATTTTTTTTTCCATTTATTTTTATTTTATTAAAATACAAATGTCAATCAGACAGTTTCAAGACACCTTAACCATACAGAGTTGATGAATTAATACATTGCAAACTGTTTTCATAACGTTTTGGTACTGTACAAGGTGCATACATGAAATTATATTTACAGGTTTTTTTATAGCTGAATTATATCAAAGAT
>PVKA01010184.1:0-65350 GCA_004027165.1 Ctenomys sociabilis | reverse complement strand
AATAATTGTATGTTTTGGGGTTACACTATGTTATACATTTCAAAATTACTAAAAGAATAGATTTACAGTATTTTCATCAAAAAGAGATGATAAGCATTCGTGTTGATCAATATTTTAATTAGCCTGATTTAACTGCTCCACAATTTGTGAAACATGTATCGTAACACAGATTATATCAGTAAGTCAATATTTTAATTACTGCATGTGGAAAAGTAGGTAAAAATATGAGCAGTCATTACAAATTGCAAACTGAATTTATAAAAAATAAAGGCTGCTGAACATGTTCTTGATTGAAGGGGAGTGGAAGAAGATTCAATATTTTATACTGGCTTGGATTCTAAAACAGAAGAAAGACGATGGCATAGTTAGCAACACTAAGATGGCATTGTTGCATCGGTAGCTATTTTATTCCAGGGCGTTATACCCTGGTTATGCTGACGAGAGTCCTTACAGAATAAGAGAATTCATAGGTGATGGCGTAACTTATCTCAGGATTGCCCTAAGATGCTTCTAAGAGGGATTAAGGATTAGATTGATGGATAAGCATCAAAAGAAAAAGAAATGGATCATATGTGGTAAAAACATTAAAATTTAAAAATCCCTAGTGAAAGATACAAAAATATTGCAGTTTTAAATAATCTTAAAATTTTAATGCCAATTATATAAAATTAAACTATAGAAAACTTCTATACAGGAGACTAATAGAAGTTGCTCCAGTTCAGTAGTTGCCTCCGTCAGAAACACACGGAGCCCTTTGCTATGGTTTGGGTGTTGCTCAGCCGCACCCAAACCTCATGTTGGAATTTGCTTGTCCATAAAGCAAAACTGAGAGGCAAGGCCTGTCAGAGAGCTTCACGGCTTGTCTGCGAGATTAGATCTGGTCTCAATAGATCTACTAGTCCTCGGGGGAGCAGGTCATTCAGAGTGGGTGGACTCCTGCTCCCTCCCTCTCTTCTGCAAGCACCCACTCCCTGCCCTGGCATGGAACAGCCCTGGGTTGCCCTCTGCCCTTGATGGGGCAGTGAGCCACTCACCGTGGATGGCTGCCAGCCTTAAACTCCCAGGGTAATAGGATCAGCTGCCTATGTTCTCATAACAATTTAAAACATCTCAAATGGATGAATAAATAACCCTACAAGGAAAGAGTAAATAAGAATATTAAATGATAAATTTGAAATCCATAGGACTAGAGATATTGAAATATGAAAATAAAAAGTGTAAACTAAATACATTTAATGTGTTCAAAAAATAAAATCTAGAGTCTGAAAAAGAAATAATATATTATCAAAAATAATCGTGTATATTAGACAAAATACCAAAAGATTGTCTAGAAATAAAAATTATAATGATGAGAATTTAAAACTCAGTTTTTTAGAGGACAATTTATAGAAAATTGCAAAACAGATCTAAAACTTTGTTATTTAGAATAGAGCCTAGAAGTGTTAAAGAACAGTGATATAGAGTAGTGGTCAAACAGTCTAAGAGATAGAATAAAGCCTAACATATCTAATTGCAAATCCAAGAGATAAAAACAGCAAACAGCAAAAAGGCATTATTTTAAAAGATGACTGAGAATAAATTCATTAGTTCAAAGTGGAAGAAAGGTAAATACAAATAAAAATATTTAAATATACAAAAATCAAATTTCTAAGCAATGAAATCACAGAAAAGATGATAAAATACATAAAAAAGAAACCAAATGATCTAAAGGGGAAGATATTTGGGCTGCCATTGCCAATAGCAGCTCAAGAAGCCTGACGTGGGACAATATCTTCAAATTGTTGAGAGATGTTGAAGTTTACAATAGACGGACTCCACCAATCTGTGCTTGCAGGTGTGTCGCTCCCGCCTGCATGACTGGATGAAGAGACTCCTGGGGAGGGTGCCCGTTTGCAGGGTTCCACAGTCCTCGCATGACGCATGCCTTTGCACTAGTGGCTGAGCGTGCTGTTAGCGGTGGCCCGTGGGAGTGGGCCCTGGGGCATGCGCCTTCAGAAGCATTGTCTTCTGCCGGTGCCCTCTCCTAGGGCTTGGCGCCACAAACCCTTCCTCTGTGAGGAGTCTACCTCGGAGACTTCTAAACACAGATGGACACTGCTGAAACTGAGAGGCAAGTGGCAAATTAAACCAATCTTTTTTAAAACTGAATTTATTGTTGCAATTTAGATATACATAAGGATCACATACATCATGGGGAATTTGTGCCTGTGTATGATGGCCTAGGTTCCCCTTTTCGACAATCTCTTCCCACCCTTTAACTCTTCTTCCCCTCCTTCTTTACAAAGCTTGGTCTGCAGTTTATCCTTCTTTGATATTTTACTCTTTTCCCTTCTTTCCTTCCTCCCACTTCCTAGTTCCCCTTTCTTTTGAACAATTTCTTCCTATTTCACCGGGTGTGGTGGTGCAGGCCTGTAATCCCAGCACTCGGAAGGCTGAGGCAGGAGGATTGTTGTGAGTTCGAGACCAGCCTGAGCTACAAAGTGAGCTTAAGGCCAGCCTGACCTGCACAGCGAGACCCTGTCTCAAAAAAAAAAAAAAAAAAAAAAAAAAAAACACAATATCTGTTATACACTTTGGTGCTTATTTGCACTTCCCGTTTCTCACACCACAGAGACAATGCAATATTTACACATTTGTCCAATTTTTTCATGTACAAGTATGGTCCCAAGGTGCATCTAGTTACTCAGGATGTCTCAAGTTGGCTATTATGGCTGAGTCGCACTATTGTATGAAAACCCACATCCGTTTATCCATGCCTCAGTGGATGGGCATTTGGGTTGCTCGCAAGATTTAGCTATTGCAAACTGTGCTACTATCAATGTGGGTGCACATATATCACTGTGGAATGATGCTTTTAGTTCTTCTGGGATGATACTAAGAAAAGGAATAGCTGGGCCAAATCCTACTTCTTTGAGGAATTTCCACACTGATTTTCACAGTAGTTGTACCACTCTGCACTCTTATCAACAGCGAAGAAGCATTTCTTTTTCCTCACAACCCTGCTAGCATTTGTTATTGATTGATTTATTGATAATAGCCATTCTTTCTGGGATGAGATGGATTCTCATCTTAATTTGAAACTCTTATTTTTTTCATGTATTTATTTGCCATTTGTATTTCTTTTTTAAAAAAAAAAACCCTTTTATTTATTTGTTTATTTGGTGCAGGGTCTCACTACATGGCTCAAACTCATAATGATCCTCCTGTCTCAGCCTCCCCAGCACTGGTGTTACAACAGTGTACTACCATGCCCAGTTTCAGTGACTGCCTTGGTGTAGGGGCCTGCATGGCATATGATATCGGGGATCAAACCTGGGTCCTTCCGCTTTCCAGGCAGGTTCTTAGACTGCCGAGCTATTTCCCTGGTCCTGCCATTTGTATTTCTTTCTCTGAGAAATATATATTCACCTCAGATGCCCATTTTTGGATTGGGTCTTTAAATTTGGGGTGTGTGTGTGTGTGTGTGTGTGTGAGTGTGTGTGTGATGTTTTTCAATTCTTTATATGTTCTAGATATTAGTCCTTTGTCTGAGGGATAACTAACTATAAGATCTTCCCACTCTACATTGTTTTTTCATTTTATTGGTAATTTCTTTTGCTGTGCAACAGCTTTTTAACAGAATGAGACCCTAGTTCTTGATTCTTTGTAGTATTTCCCATGTCATCAGGGTTTGGTTCATGAAATCTTTGCTTGTACTATGTCTTCAAGAGTTCTACCTATTTTCTTTCCTTTCTCTAGGAGATTTAGTGTTTCTGTTTTATTTATTTATTTATTTGTTTGTTTATTTATTTATTTTTGGTGGAACCGGGGATTGAACTCAGGCCCTTGCTCTTGCCAAGGAAGCACTTATTCCACTGAGCCATCTCCCTGGTCCCAGATGTTTGTGTTTTAATATTTAGATCTTTGATCTATTTTGATTTTAGTTTTTTTGTTTTGTTTTTTTTTTTTTTTTGTATTTTAGGAAAATGTCTACAGGGTGTTCAGGGTCTCACTAGTAGATCAAACTCCTGGTGATTCTCCTTTTTACAGCCTCCCAAGAGCTAGGATTACAAATGTGTGCCACCATACCCAGTCTCAATTGCTGGCTCAGTGCACCCCAGGGGAAGGGCCAGCATGGCAGGTCCGGGGATTGAAGCCCCCAGCCCCTGAGCCTGTTTGCAGGTGCTTTAATCTGCTGAGCTATTTGGCTGACCTGATTTTAGTTTTGTGCATGGTGAGAAATATGGGTCTAGTTTTAGTCTTTGGCATGTGGATAGCCAGTTTTTTGAGGGACATTTATTAAGAGGCTATTTTTCTTCCTTTGAAGGTGTTTGGCACCTTGATCAAAGATAAGGTGGATGATACTATGTGTGCATCATCTAATTTATTCCATTGGTTCTCAGGTCTGTTTTGTTGTTGTTTGTTTTATTTTGCCCAGTATCATGCTGACTCTATCACAGTAGCTCTGTAGTATAATTTAAAGTCAGGAACTGTGATGACCCTCTTCTTGCCTTTGATGCCTAGAGTTGTTATTGCTATTCTAGAGGTTTTTTGCTTCCAAATGAATTTTAAGAATGTTTTCTCTAGTTCTATTAGATATGCCAGCATTATTTTGAGTTTAATTGTGTTAAACCTGTATAACAATTTTGGGAATATGACCATTTTCACTAGGCTGGTTCTTCCTACCCATGAGCAGGGATATCTTTCCATTTTCTGATATCTTCTTTGACCTCCTTTTTCAGAGTACTTTAATCTTAATGTATAGATCTTCTACATCTCTAGGTTGATTCCTAAATATTTCATTTATTTGATGCTATTGCAAAAGGGTTTGTTTCCCTAATTTCTCTCTCAGTGTATTTATTGGTTGTGTATAGGAAAGTTTTTGATTTTTGAGTGTTGACATTGAATCCAGATATGCTACTTAGGGCTTGGGAGATAGCTCAGCAACTTAAGCACTTGCCTGGCAAATGAAAAATCCTGAGTTCAATCCCTGGTATAAAAAAAAAGAACGCTGCCACCCAGATACACTACTGAATCTGACTTAAGTCTAGGAGTCTTTTGGTGGACTTCTGATATCTTCTCTGCAGATTACCATCTAACCTGCAAATAATGATGCTTGAACGTATTCCTTTCCTTTCCTTAACCACCTCGTCTTTAGGTTACAGGCATTGGGTATTTTGGCCCAGCACTTGGAAAGCTTGAGCTGACTCTTGCTGGAATGCCAAGTTTTTAATCATTCTTTGTGCTTTGTGATTTTCCCAATTTTGTTTTCTAATGTTTCTGATTGAAAGCATTCTAAGTACTAGATTCAACCTACTCTCTTTTATCCTGGATTACAGACTGGAAATTTGGGGGGATATGTGTCCTTTATTACAAAGGTGTGTGGTTTTGACCAAAAACAAGCATAGTATTCAACGCGCATAACAAATAAAATCTTCTGAGTCTTCCTCTTTAGTAAGAAGTATATTAGATATAAGGTCTTTCGGTGAAAAAAATGTTAAATAAACAAAGGGTCTAATTTCACCATATTGCTGCTACATAACACGGATCACAATCTCCCTAGCCTATGATAGAAATTTCCTAGCTATCTATATTTTGATAACTGATCTAATGTGAAATGTTTTATATATTTTAGGTATCTCTCATTATATAACAGAAATTTTCTTTTTTTTTTTTGTCTTTTTGAGACAGGGTCTCACTATGCAGTTCAGGCTGGCCTTAAGCTCACTTTGCAGCTCAAGCTGGTCTCAAACTCACAACAATCCTCCTGCCTCAGCCTCCCGAGTGCTGGGATTACAGGCATGCGCCACCATACCCGGCTCAGAAATTTTCAAATTCAGTTTCTCCTATTGTATGCTTGTAACATAGATCAATTTTTTGATCATAAAATGTGTAGGGATTTGTCCCTACCGAGAAAGCAACTGCTTCTGTAGCAGATGCTGGCTGAGCAGCTACTAAGCCAATTCAATTGTGACAGGATAACCTGGAGAGAGGATCAGACCCTACAGGTGAAGAGCTGGGTTCCTCTTGACAGTCTGCCACAGGTCTGACTGAGCAGCTGTCAGTTGCAGTTCCCACAACCTTTTCCTCAGATTCAGTTAATCTGCTTAAGCACTCATTTGAGTTGGGGAATATTATATTTCCTGGTTTATTATAAAGATATTACAAAGGATTCAGATGCAAAGTTGAACAGGAGACAAAGGGAAAGGCAAAGCTCTTCCCTCTCTATGAGGTGTTTTGTCCTTTAGGATTCTCCACACACTCATCTGCCTGGAAGCTCTCCAATACTTGTCCTTCTGGAGTTACATAGGGAACTCCTTCAATCAGTTCAACTGAGGCAAGGACAGCTGTGTAAACAGCACAAAAGGCTGTGATCTAACATGAAGAGGCTGGCTGGGGAAACTGAGCAAGACTAGTCCATTCAGACCCTTCTTGGCCTGTCTGTGCAGCACCCCTTTTTCCTGGGTATGAGGCAGGTCTCTTTCTGAACCCAGGGTCTTATGAGCTACCATCGACAAGGCACTTCAGAGAATTTTTTACAGTTGGGCCTAACACACAAAGATGGGTGAAGATTAGTTCCCATGACTTTCCTTGAAGAAGAGAAATTCTGTCTTCTGTGCTATGGATAACGTGGGGAGAAAAAGGAGCAGGTGAATAAGGGTAGAGGACCTGAGAGAGCTTGCTTCCTGGGCCTGCTCGAGCCACGTGGGCTCCAATATTACAACAAAAGCTGTCATTCACCTGTACCCTCTGAAGCTGCTGTGAGGCTGTGGTACAAGCTGTTGGCACAAGGCCAAAGACTTATTGTTCTAGTCACTTAAAAAAATAACAAGCTTTAGCTACATTATGAGCCAAGAAGTGTGAACATGAACCAAAAAGCAGGTATCATATTACAACATCATATTATGATAAGATTTCACTTTGAGAATTGTACCAATTTCTATGTAAGTCAAGATAGCTAAGTCAAACCTAAGTCCTCAGATCTCAGGGTATTCAAATAAGGAAGATTTAGTTCTCTTTCTGCAGACTAGAGGTGCAGTTTCACTTCAGACTCGCTCAAGGATAAGAGTTGAAAAAGAACCTGCCATTGGACTCCCTGTGGGAGAAACCAAGATGCAGTACCAGAGCTTTGTTGGAAAAAGGACTTCCTGCTTGGCCGCAGGGTGAGGAGTCACAGCTTCCCCACTGTCGAGGGGGTACAGAGTAGCCCACAGCAAGTCAGTGAGTGAGACACTTGCCTCAGGGGCAAGTTGTAAGGAGCCACCCAAACATCTATCAGTCAAGATACACAATGTTTATGGTGTCTAAATGCTTTGTATATAGATGTTTTATGGATGTAATACTAGAGGAAAATGTGCCTACAGTGATATATTTCTATAATTTTATTTTTTGTATTTTCTAAAGAATACATGGGCCCGGGGAGATAGCTCATTAGAATAAGTGCTTGCCTGGCAAGTGGAGGGGCCTGAGTTCAATTCCTGGAACTTCAAAAGAAAAAAAAAAAAAAAGAATACAAAATAGTAAAAAAAAAAAAAACTAGAAAAGATACAAAATTTTGTTAAACAAAGTGATAAGAATTCAATAGTGGTCTTTGAATTGCATGATGTTATCATTCAAATTAGTTGTTCAGGGTACCAGATATGAATCTACAAATTTGATTAAAGAAATAATGAGTTATAAGAAATTAAAAAGAAGAGAAAATATAAGAATAAAAAGGAATCAATTAAACACTAACTGCTCTTTTCAAAAGACCAGTGGAAATCAACAGTACAATTATCTAAACTATCTCAAATATATACATAAATGCATCTTTACTTTCATTTGTCCTTTCCCTCACCCCGGTTTTTCCTTCCCATTGAACAAATTCTTCTCCTTTCAAAGTATCTTTTGTACCTTTCAATGTATATCTCTGTTGCTTGGGCATAATGTCAGAAATATTTACCCAAAACCACAAGTCCAGTTGAAGAGTACAGAACTACAAATTCACTGTTTTCTCGGCCTTGAAGTTGAATATCAAAATCTTAACATCAAATAGTTTATGTGCTTCAAATAGAAAAGTGAATAAAGCTAAACCATCACAGCATAATAAGCTTTTGATCTCTATAGTGTACAAGGCAATCGATGAGACACTTCTCAGGTCGAGCTGGTTCTTGATTCCCTCAAATTTATACATCTTGACCTGAATTGTAGTGACAAAAGTGGGTCTTGATAGTCTATTGAGTCTTAAATCAAACATGAGAGAGTGAATTTGCAAAGAAGCATTTCTCTGACATTTTTATTATATCAGATTTTAGCACTCCTTTTATTATACTCAGCAGTACTCAGAGTTACACGGGCAGGATGACTTCTCAGACCACCTGATGTTCAAGCTTCTGGGAAAATCTCTGCAAAGAAAAGATAGCCTGGAGTGGGCTAGGTGTCATTTTTATAACCAAAGTAGGCATTGTAAGTACAATTTATACAGCACTGAAGCAATAGGTCGGGCTAGTCAACACTAAAAAAAATGTTTGCAGGTTAATGTCATGATGACCCAGGCAGTAGGTAAATGTAACCAACCAGACAATGGAAAAGGCTAACACTGGAAAACTGCAACTGTCACTGTTTTTATTAGGATTCTCTCACTTCTCTTTCTGACATCAATTTTCAACTTGGTGCAGTCTCTCTGTCTGGGCTAAGATGCACAATGCCTTTATGTTCTTCCTCACCCACTACCATTTAAAACTTTTTCCAGAACATCATCACTATGTAAAGAAGAAGAGAGGCAAATTCATTCTTTGCATACTAATATATATATACCACTACGTATACAGTGTACTAATGCATCATTTATTCCTCATACAAGCCTTTTTAGGTAACACTGGCCATGTTGAATGAGAACTCAGGTAACATGTTTATGACCCATTTAGCTCCAGTAGACTCAAAGTTTCAGAAAGCAGAGATTTTGTCTAATTCATCATGTAATATCCAGCAATCCTATAATTCAATGTAAGCCACCCATCAAAGGGACTCAACAAAGACTACTAGTGCTAAAGGAGGCAGAGCTCTTGGTCATCCTAGAAAAGGAATCTCAAAAAGTAGCTGTTGCTAGGCGCAGTGGCACACACATACAAGCTCAACTATTTTGGAGGCTGAGGGAAGAAGGCCACAGGTTTGAGGTCACCAGGGCAGTAGGTGTCATCCCGAGCAAAGCTTTTTCACATCTGCTGTGCTGTCATTTCTTTTCTGCTACCTTTTCCAATTTCTCGTCTCCAGTTTTCATTAGCCTAAGAACACCATCTTTGCCTATCCAAGCAGATGAAATAGAGCCAAAACATTTGAACTTATGATACCATTCATTCCATTATATGTATAACTGATTTGATTGTTTCCTTCTGAGCTCCTTTACCCTATAGAAAGTATAAGTAGAGCACCTAGAAGACATCAGGATTTAGAAATTTGTTAACATCTGACCCACATCTAAAAAAAAGAATAAAATAAAATGTTATCAATTATCATGTGATTGTTATGAACATTAAGATACCTAAAGCAGGACAACTAGACACTGAATACTTCCTTGCTTTTGAAATGAAAGAAAATGGCCCTCACTTTGGAACATTCCAGGGAGAAGTTTAGGCTGAATATGTATTGTGACAACATCGAAATCTGTAAGCAGTAATTATAAGCATAGCAGTACATGAAACATACATAGGAAGCATGTATGCCAAGACGATAGAGCAAAGAGACTAAGAGAGGATCCTAGAATGCGCCAATATTTAAGAAATGATTACCAACTTCTCTATTTTCTTGTTCTTTTCCACTTGCAATTCTCAAGACACAGTATTGAGTGTGTTGTTGGCCTTTTTCTTCACCAGTAATTTACTTATTTGTTCATTAGTAATGTGCAAGTCAATACCTGCTCTGAAAAGAGTAATAAAGAAATTTCTTATTTTCACAGAGCTTATAATCTCATGAAATGGCCAACCAAGTAGGCATGTAGCAAATAAAGTATGAACATCAGTGTCAAGAAAAAGAAACTGTTGAGCACATCAGTGCAGAAGTTGATGGAATAGACACTGGGTCTCAGACTCTCTGAGACTTTTCTCAGAGAAGGTCTCTCCAGAGGGAATTCAAATGGGAGCTAAATCACAGAAGATAGCTGCACAGAGATTAGAGGGAAGGTAATTCTAGGACTGGAGGACAACGAAGACATAAAGCCCGGTTGAAGAAAGAACTTGGCCTGCTCAAGGACTAGAAACATTAATATGGCTAGAAGGTACGAGTAAAGAAGAGACCCAGAAGAGACGGGACTGCTGGTTCAGTCAGCACCAGCATCCACTGGATCCAGTCAGTATCTACTGCTTTGTGGATCTAAGCCCACTTTTTAATACAATGGAAAAACCATTGCATGGTTTCAGAGCCTAGTCTGATTCACATGTTTTAAAGGAAGGTTCCTCCTTAGTCTCTTGGAGGAGAAGGAATTGTAGGGGAGGCAAGGGAAGGAACTGGAGACTGATCATCCAGATGAGAGGTGGCAGCAGGAGAAGCAGGAAAATCAACAAATGCAGATGATGGATCTGGAGAATGGTACTGCTTGATGACAGATTAGCTGGAGTGTGAGTAAAAGAAGCAGTGATGGCGATGGGAGCAACTGCAAATTTTGGGCTTAAGTTCTTTCCTCATAAACATGAACAAACTAACCTACACCTATTCAATTAAGCTATTGTTAAAGGAGGCAGGAGAGTGTGTGCAGCATGGATTTTGTATGTGTGTGTAAATAGAGGGAAAGAAGAAAAATATGTAAATATATAGGTCATGATACATAAGACAATATATTTAATGAGAGTGGAAACAGAAAATCGTGGGATGACACAAAGTAAGTGGTCAGGGAAAACATGCTGTTACAGCTCTGTACATTGCACCCCACGTTTGGGAAGTTTTCTGCTATTACTTCTGCCCATATTCTTTTTATATCATTAGTATTGACTCCTTCTTTCTCATTGATGCCTAGTAGTCGCATATTGTTCATCTTTGCATCATCTTGCAGATGATGATTTATTTTTTTCCTACATTCTAGTTGTTTTTAAGAGATCATTTCTTACCTTTTCACTAGCTGCAAAGCTATCTTCAAGATCTGAAACTTTATCTTCACTTTCACCCAAACAGTTTTGCAAGCTTGTGATTGAGATTTTAAGTTCCTCCATATCTCTTTGACTCTGTTACATGAGATCTATTTCTTTCCTATATTGCTCATTCAAAGCTTCCATTGTTTTTCTATACTCTAATTTTTTATCACTGTCTTCTTGAGAAGCAGTTATTAATTCTTTCATTATAATCATCCTTCCTTTTTTTACTTCAGAGATTATTTCTGATCTGATTTCCTCTGTTTCTGCAGTTGATTCTTTACTTCAGATGCTATTAATTCAGAGATTTATTTTCTTCAGATCTGAGTTCCTCTGTACCTTTCTACAGTTGTTTCTTTACTTCAGACTCTATTAATTATAATAATTAATACATTGTTTATTGTTATCTTTGTAGTAGTTATTCAGAGGACAAGATGCAGACATGATATCTTATCTAATCAATATTAGCACAAACCTTCCTTCTCATTGAACTAACCTGTTTTGAAACTGTTTCATTGCTACTCTTTTCTCATTAAAATGAATAAAAAATTTAAAAATATAAATTAATATACAACTTAATTACAACAGTGACTAACACATAAATATTTATAATTTACAATTATAAGCATAAGCATAAATTACTGGAAATAGTGAAACTGTAAAATAGGAAAAATGCCAAAAGAAAAATGGAAAGGGTAGATAAAAAGGTGACAGAGAAGAAGAAAAGAAAAATGCACTATTAAAACAGAAGTCATACTTTAACTTTCTATTTTTTTCCTTTTTTTGTATTTTTACTACAGGGCCTACAGGGTCTCACTACACAGACTGAACTCGTAGCGATCCTCCTGTTCTCAACTTCTCCAGTGCTAGGATTACAGGCCTGTGCCACCACACCCAGTCTCGGTCACTGTCTCAGTGCACCCTGGGGTGGGATGGCATGGCAAGCTGGGGATTGAGCTTTTATCTTCTGATAAATGTCATATAAGTAGTTTGAGGCAAACATCTCCCCAAAGACAATAAAATATGAACTTGCCTTATCAAAGAGATATAGTAATAAAATAAATTTTAATAAAACATAAAAGTATACAGAGGAAAATAAATATTAAAAACATGATAGTATTATCAGAATTTATATATATATATATATATATATATATATACACATAACTAGTCTTACTACATTTAAGCAAACTGTCTGAAACAAGTGGTAATAAAAGTAGTGATAATTTGCTTTATAACAAAGTCTGTTAAGCAAAACTTAAAATATGCTGTTTAGATCAAAGAAAGAATTAAAATACTAAATTTGAAACTATTCAATGAAGTATTAGTTTAATATATCTTGTGAGTAGCATCTCTTAATATAGTTTTTTCCAGACTTCCTAAAATACAGTTCTGAATCCAGCTGTCTCAGGCATCTTCTCATGGCTGAGACACAATACCACACACCCACAACTTTAGAGAGGGATTTATTTCAGGTCACAGTTTCAGAGGTTTCACTGCACCGATGGCTGAGTGGCTTGAAGATAGAGATGGCGTGGTGTAAGTGCTCAGAAGAACCTGCTCAGCCACTGCTCCCAGAAAGATAGGAGAGGAAGGGAAGGAGCCGGACAGGGAGACACAGCTGTCCAGGGCACGCCCTCAGCGAGCTACCCCTTCACACCAGCCCCTGCCTCCTCACGCACACGGAGGGACTGCATTCTTGGGTGGACTAACCCACTGAGCCGTTACGGCAACATCAGGAGCCGGGCACCTGAGATGGTGAGGGATGTTTCCATATCAGCTGGAGCGCGTTGCCTGCAGCACCTAAAAGGCCAGTGTCCTGGGCATATTTTTCAGATAGATAGATAGATAGATAGATAGATAGATAGCTAGATAGATAGATAGATAGATAGATAGATAGATAGATGATAGATAATTTGTTCTTGGCACATATCTACATATTTCATTTATCTTTCCAAATATTCAGTTCTTCAAGGTAAATATCATTATTCCCATTATAAACAGATACTGAAATGGAGACTGCTTTGGTAGGAAGTCCAAGCTCTCCTTAGTAGGTAGTTTGCCATTCAACTGTCATTCTCTCTCCACTGTTTCTTTGGTTAGATCAAAGGACTGAATTTCACACAGGCCTTAGTTTGTATCACCTTAGAGATGGCATGTGCCCTGTTCCCAGGGGATTGGGCACAGAGGGCCCCAGCGTGGGACCAAAGTGCATTTGTGCTAAACCAGCATCTGACTGAATCAGGCCCACTGCAGGCACTGCTCAGGGATCCCAGGAGGGAGGTCGCTGTTCTTTCCAGACCACTATTGGCTTTTGTTACATCAGTGAGTCACTGCTGTAAGACAGACCGTCATATGCTTAAAGGAAAGGAAGATTAATATGGGAAGTAATTTATACCAAGAGGAGAATAATGACTTCAATGTCCCCTTCCCATAATCATTTCCATCTAACACACACAAATCCAGGAAATGTAATAAAATTAAAAGAATATAATCAAATAAATTTAGGTAACTCATCTTTTATTTAATAATTTATAAAATCTTAACTTTATTGTCAAGGGTTGTAAAAAAGATAGGATAATTATAATCCACAGAACTATAAGATTAAGAGTGGAAATTTTTTCAGCATTTGGGAACAGATCAGAAATATGATCTCCCTGGGCTGGGGAAATAGCTCAGCAGTCTAAGTGCCTGCCTGGCAAGCCCGAGGACCTGGGCTCAATCCCTGGTACTGCATGCCTTGCTGGCCCCAGAACCCTAGGAGCACTGTGCCAGCCACTGAAACCAAGAGTGCTAGCACAGGCCTGTAATCCCAGCACTGGGGAGGCTGAGACAGGAGGATCCCTATGAGTCCAAGCTGCACAGTGAAACCCTATACCAAATAAATAAATATAAATTTTAAAAAAATGTGTTAGGGCTTATCCTTAGGACTGTATTTCAGTCTTTTATATTTTACTTTAATCATATGAAATCTGACATTGATTCCTACCTCAAGCATGTGAAAAAGACTGTACTTTGGTCTCATTTGTACTTTTTAATGTAACACAAACATCTAAGAGAGTCCTGGAAGGTGTGGGAAGCATGTATGCCTGCTAGAGCTTTACAGCTCGTAAAGAGATCCTTGCTGTGGAAGGAAGCCAGTTCCCAAAGCTCACGTGCTCTGCCCTGGCCGGGAGGTTGGCACAGCTCTGTGCTTTGGGAAGACATTCTCCTTCCAGTGCCAGAGCAGGCACTGCCCATCATCACGTAGTAACCAGAGACCAAGCTGATCCATTCCTAAATTAAACTACAGGTTTTCTTTTTCCTTACCTCATTATGCTGGACTCCATAAATGTAAGATTAAGAGTGGGACACACCTTTAGCTGTACTGAGTAACATGTGAGTCTGGGATACTTGTTCATGAAGCTTAACTCTGACTTCTTGTCTAGCCAAGCTCAGTATTAGATATTCCAATTCATTTTGATCATGAATTTGCTTGGTCCAAGTGCCTTACATGGGTTAATTCCAGTGACATTCTGTTAAGCAGTTCTAGATACATGATTACATGGTACCCCTGGGCCAAACTTCTATTTTCATAGGACCCAGTGACACGCTTTCTTTTAGAAAGATATATAATTCTCCACTGCAGGTGGCCTGGTCCTGCTCCAGAATTCCAGAAGCTTGTGTTATTGTTCTGACTTGGGGGCTTGCCATTAATTCATTCCTGCATCTTTTTTTCCTGCCATTAAACCTTAACTTCAAAAGGTCTACTGGACAGGATACAAAAATCAACACACAAAAACTGGTGGTGTTCCTGTACACCAATAATGAAATCACTGAGAAAGAAATCAGGAAAGCAATTATACTCACAATAGGTTTGAGAAAACAAATATCCAGAAATGAACCTAACCTAGGTGGTGAAAGACTTTTGTAATAAAATAATTACAGAACTCTGGAGAAAGAAACTGAAGAGGACATTTAAAAAGATGGAAAGACCTTCCTTGGTCTTGGGTCAAGGGAATACTGTCACAATGGCAATATTGCCAGCTGTACATTTCATGCAGTGCCTATTAAAATATCAATAATATTCTACACAGAAATAGCAAAAGTATTCCTAAACTCTATAATGTGGGAACAGCCAGAATAGCTAAAGCAATATGTGGTGCAAAGAGCAACGGTGAAAACAGCAAAATACTGGATTTCACGTTAAGCTACAAGTTGGTACTAGAGTACCAATGTGGTATTGGCACAAAAATAAATACATGTAAATGGGTGTGGTGGTGCATACCTATAATCTCAGCACTTGGGAGGCTGAGGCATGATGGTCCTTGTGAATTTGAGGCTGGCTTTGGCTGCATTGTGAGTTCAAGGTCAGCCTAAACTGTGCAGCATGACCCTATTTCAAAAACAAAATAAAGCTAAACACCAAATATATATAAGTCAATAAAATAGAAAAGAGGATACAGAGACATCTTCATGCATCTACAACCATCTGAGTTTTGACAAATTCCATGTTGGAGAATAGGCAGTGCAACAAACGGTACTGGGAAAACTAGGTATTCATGTGTAAAAGTTTGAAGCTACATTCTTTTCTTTAACCCTGTGCTAAGATAAATACAAAAAAAAAAAAAAAAAACTTTAAAACTGCTGGCATATAGCATAAAGGAAACATTTGAAGTCATGACACAGGCAAACACTTCTTGAATTCAATAGTATTTGCAGACAAAATTGATGAAACTTCAGACCATCATGCCAAGTGAAATAAGCCAGAATCAGAAAGTTCAATATTATGAGTTTTTTCTCTATGTGCAATAAATTAATGAATGAATAAAAATATGAAAGAAGATAGGCAACTAAAGGATAGACTTCTGGAGATGGGAAAGTGAATGGGAAAGCAGGCAGGACGCAGAGTGCATAAAGGAAGGGACAAAAGCAACTGCTGGGTTGTGCTCACCTTTTCTTCCAGGCCCACTCAGTACCAACAATCAACCCATGAACTAAGCAATAGTCTAAGCATCACAAGTACTGCTTTTACCATTCAAAGGAGATTCTTCTATTAGGTTTTTAAGTGCTATGTTTAGAATGTGAGATCTGGTAACTAGGAGGGTGGGTATAGCTCAGTGGTAGAGAACTTGCTGGCATGTGTGAGGCCCTGAGTTCCATCCCCAGCAAAACAAAAAAGGCACCCCTTGGCTATACTCCCATAAAGTGCTAGATCCATGAGCTCTATTGGGTTTATCTCCCATCCTCACATGTTGTTATGATTTGAATCTAGGTGTCCCCCCAAAGCTTCATGCAGGCGTGGGGTGGGGACTTCTAGAGGTTGAGACTAACTCATGATCAAGGCTGGGATTATGGGTATGAGTACTGCATCCAGCCTGGGGCATTTAGCTTGAGTGCAACTTAAAGGAGTCAGACTTCCTCTCTGTAGCCATTGTTGCTTCTACTCCTCCATTCTGCTCTTCTCTCTTTGCTGCCACCATGAATGAATGTTTTCTGCCCTGTGCCACTCTGTCTTGGAGCCAGCTGAGGATGGACTGATACCTCCAAGAACTGTGAGCTAAGTCAACCTTTCCTTCCTTCACTCTGGGTGTCAGACATTTGTCCCAGAAATGAGAGACAAGTATCTGAGACACATGTCTTATTAACATATCCATCATGTAACCTTCTCCTGCTTGGTCTACCCAGTCAGATGGAGACCATCAATTTCACAAGTGGAAGTGATGCTTTGTGGATCTCCAAGTGGTCCAGATTTCCTTGAGTTATGTTATGGCAGTTTATGAGAGAGTAAGCATTTTCCCAAAGCAAAACTGAATGAAAATACAAACTGTTTCTGATTCATACTTATTTTTATTTTTTTATTTTTTGGCAGAATTGGGGATTGAATTTAGGTCCTTGTGCTGGCAAGTGCTTATTCTACTGAACCATCTCCCTGGCCTCCTGATTCTTTTTTTAAAGAGAAAAAAAATTCACTAAATCCAAAACTGTGTATACAATGCATCTGGATCCTTATTAATCTAGCCTAACAATATTTGTCTTCTTTTGAGAAGCTATAATTTTGGCATGACCTCATTGATCTTGCAGTTGTCTATGAGCATTCTACAGGATGCATCTAATTTGGATAGCATCTAGACTGGCTATTTAAATGGAGCTATGATAGTACCCACTCTCTACAGCCTTTGTGTCTATACTAGTGGCACTAATCTGAGCCACCTCTTGGAATAATATTTTGGTTTTGATCTACAGTCTTTGTTGGGAGGCTGAGGAGGAGTCAGTATCAGAGTCTCCCCTACCATGGTAACACTTATTCCACAAATCAAGGACTTGCTGGCGCAGTTGCTCAAATTACTGAGTATTATAATATTTATTCATCTTAGGATTAGTGAATGCTCACCAACCCAGTGTGAACTACTCTTCAGCTACAATTCCATTTACCACCTGTTTCCCATCAGCTTCCATTCTACCAGGAGAATTGTATCATGCTTTGCATTTCTGTGTACCAATATAACCTCAGTTGCTTTGTGCAATAAGGGCACATAAACAGTCAATGCAGTGGAGAGAACAATGGTGGCTCCAAAAGTTTTGTTTAAAATTAATCTCCACAACCACACTATTAAGAGGTGTAGCTTATTGAAAGTGATGAAGTTCATAGTGCTCCAACTCTGTAAAATGAAGCGATATTCTTACAAAAGAGGTTTCAGGGAAATTTCACATTCTCTTGCCCTTCTGACCAATCTGTCTTGTGAGGGGAAAGATTTTCTTCTTTGAAGCATCCAGTTGCAAAGTGCCATCTCAGAAATGAAGACCTGACCACACCAGATGCCAAACTCAACCTATCAGTTCCTTGTTCCTGAAGTTCTCAGACTTGGGAGTTATGAGAAATGAATTTCTGCTCTTTATAAATTTCCAAGTCTGTTTCAAATGGTCACTAAAGATCAAACCATCTGAAGGTAGTTAAAAACAAAAGAACTAGAATAATCCCATGAGCTGGACGTGGTGGCACATGCCTGTAATCCCAGCAGTTGGGAGGCTGAGACAGGAGGATTGTTGTGAGTTCGAGACCAGCCTGAGCTACAAAGTGAGCTTAAGGCCAGCCTGAATTGCATAGTGAGACTCTGTCTCAAAAAGACAAAAAAAAAAAAATCCCATGGCCTAAACCCTATAGAAATGTGCATTCTTCACATCAGATACCCCATGAAACACCATGAAGGTGTTTCAAGGGGACTGACAATGGATACAGCTGTGCATCCTCTGCGGAGGACTTCCATGGTGATTCTTTCTATCACTGTCTCAGCCTGAACAGTGTGGAGGTGTATCTGAAGATTTCTATAGGAGACAACTTTATGAGGTTTGATCAGAAACATGCTGAATACTGCTGCAAAGTGCCACCCAATGGGTTGGGATCTTCATGATGAGATTCAGTCAAGCCTGAGTAACTGTGTATTATAAGTATCAACTATGGTCCTGTTCACAGCATTTTAACAACTATGATTTTGTTCAAGAGGAGAATGATTGCAAAATTTGTTCCATACATTTTGACCTTTAAACCAAGGCAACCACCGTTGTCAATTTTATTCAAGTTGCTTGATTTTGCTGCTTCAGATTCACACTTTTTATGAAATTTCATTGTGGAATATAAAACTTAGGTCTATGCATATCCTGATACCAGGGTTCAGAGTTCTCAATTGAAATGACGCAATTCTCCTTGTGGGAAAAGGACCACATCAGTCAAGATCCAACAGCAAAGTGACTTTGGTTGTATTCTTTCGACCTTAATGAAATTTTTAAGTGAAATTTTTATCCAGATATACAACAGTGAATTTTGAATATTAAAAAGGCTTGTTAGAGCATTAAGAAATGATATGTGTATAAAATGGGTTGAGATAAACAATTTAACTGTCCATGAGGATGAAGCTCTATGTCACACATCACTTCTGGAATGAAAATTTGTTAAAAATGTCTACCGAATGTCCTTATCTACCTTATTTAACTGACCTGGCAATGAGACTTTAGACTCTTCTCCATGTGGCTCTTCAAATGACCTCAAAAGACAAATCTTTTGGATCAATTAGGACTCCGAGGCAACCACAACTATGTAACTAAAGACACACACATACACACACACACACACACACACACACACACACACACATACGCATACACATTCAACTTCCACAACTGCTTCATAAAATGGCAGGAATGATGGGCTAAGTGCCTTCAAAGCAGTAGCAACTATTGTGAAAGGGATTAATGGCAATGTATCTTATTGTAATACTTTTTAAAACTTTAAACATTAACTTTGTTGTTTGATCAAACCTCATACTTCTTTGGGAATGAGTCCCATGAGATCATTCTAAGGATCTAGGGAAAGTACTGCTAAGTAGCATAGCTACAATTCTATTCATATGAAAAAAGACAAGGACATGTTTTAATTGAAAGCTTACTGTCATCTTCTCTTATATGTATGCAGAAATGAGGGTCAAATAAAGACCTAACTAGAGGAATTTGAAGAGAAACCCACCAGATGAATTGCAATGACAGGTGCATTTAGAGAAGCAAGATAGGTCACCCCTGGATCCTGGTTCTGCTTATATCTTAATTGGGTAAGCATGTCATCTTACAAGAAGATTTAACCCCCTTCAAGAAAGAAGCTAAGCACCACTGCAGCGGTTAATTCATGCCTTGCCTAGCAATGATCCTCCAGTGTCCACATGCCCTAACTCCCTTCTCATTGGGAGAGGGGAATAGGCAGCTGAGATAGTACAGATCAGGGCACTACAGAAACTGAAGTGACTTTCTTTGGGCCCTTGGCAGAGAAAGAAACAAAGGCATGATGATTCTGGTTAAGCTGAAGCTCACTGTGTTGCAGGAACAGGCAGCACTTGCAACCAATGATCTGAATGAAGAGAAAAGACAGAGACAGTTCTACCAGAGGAATTCTTCCATCAGTTCCTCAAACACCAGAGTTCTGTGCCTATTGGACTGTTCCTCCCATGTTCAGATGCAGCAGAAGTTGGTGTTCACTTGGGAATGTGTCCAGTACTAGTTGAAAACTTCCAACTCTATAAGCAGTAGGCACCACTGTAGACCTGGTGAAGCTCTGTAGCTGGAGATAACTACATCATGTTCCACCAGAATGAAATAGAAAGAGCAAACATAGGCAGCTGCAAGGACTTCGATGGAGGAAAGGGACCTGAGATTAAGAAACCCCCTTCAGAAATCAGCAAAAGACTGAGTGCTCAACCAGTTACACTGATTCTTCTCCCTGACAAAGTTGGAGTTACTCATAAGACAGAGGGGAGGGAAAGAAAAAAGTCTAAATACAAGTCTGACCAGCCATTCTTCCAGAAGTACAAATGAAAACAAGCAGAGCTTTGCCTGAAAGGGGCAAGAAGCAGGGTTAGCAGTGCCTGCACTTCCAAGCAGGCCTGAGCAGTGAGACCAGTGCCAGGACTAGAAGATAAAGTTGAAGTAATGGGTTAGACACTCGTCAACACCCAGGAACACCCTACAAACAAGACGCCTTGAAAACTGGATACAACAGCTGCAAAATGACTCAACCTACAATTTTAAGTGTCAAAGAATTATGGGAATCAGGGAAAGATTAGAAGATGAGACTAAAGCAGGAAAAAACAATTCACTGAGATCATTCTTTTAGAGTTAAAAAAGAGGACAAAACTGGTGAGTAACGAAGGATGAACAGTTACTAAAGCCAGCAGAAAGATGGACTACACACATGTCTGATATGATACAAAGAGGCCTGATTAAATTTGGGTTATTACAAAATAGTGTTTTCCAGAATGAAAATCACAAAGATTTATTTTGTGAAAAAATCTGCTAGGTATACTATTATCTCCAATTAAGAAAACATCTAATGCCTCCCCCTTTATTCTTTATTAGAATAAAGCTCTAATTTTGTCTGTAATTTTTTATCTGCAGTTCAGATTTTCCATAATTTCTATCTAGAATCCTTTGGGCTAACAATGAAGTGTGTAATAACCCAAAATACTTAACTATATGGTTTTTAAAAGAATGATGTTTTAAAACTAACTAGTCAGACACTAGAAAAGTTATCAATTTTTTTTTCACAGAATCAGATTTGGCAAATTTGCATCAGAATAATGTGGCACAAATCATAAAATTAAAGCTCTCAACTCATTTTTCTCCCTACTACCTTCAGTCACAATACTGGTATCATTGTGTACATAAACACTCAACTATGTTTTGGTTTAAGCTTCCGATTTTTTGTAAAGTTTAATTTTGTCAAAACTTGCAATCTGAACACTTGAGGAAATAATGAGTAACTGTTTGGTACCAGACATGGCAAATCCCAAGTGGCTGAGGAATTCCAGCTCATCTGTTCGTTCTCTCTCCATCCCTTCACAGCTTCACAGTGAAGGTCAGCAGGAAGCTCAGCCTGCACCTTCATGGCCTCTCCATTATCTTGTCTTCCTTGGAACCATTTTAAGTTTATTTACGATGCAATAGGCAGTCATCCTTTTGTACTCAGCTAGTTTTGGCTTAAGGTGCCACTGCTTTACCTTTCTGTTACACATTCAGTTTTTATTTATTTATTTATTATATATGTTGTGCTATTTTGATTTTTATTGTGGTTGGCTGGTTGAATAAGCTTGTGACACTCTTGAAGTGATAGTTAAAAACAATACCAACATTTGATACAGTTTCTTCTCAACTGGGTTATTCCTGGACGTTTTAGGTGTTTATTAGAGGTCTTTTATGGGGAGGGAAGTGAATGTATGAACAACGAATATGTGGCCTTTACAAGTAATGTTGGCTCAGAATAAAGTTTTGAGAACTTAGTTGCCAATTTTTTGGAACAACTGAACAAGCACAACTTCTGAAATTCCTGAATGCCTTAGTTCTTGGTATAGTCATTCTTTATTGAATTTATTTCTTATTAAAGTATGTAGTGTTTAAGACTTTTTCTGACAGTGTCACTTAGTTTTTTTAGTGTGGGTAGATGGGAGTGTCATTTGTATGTTATCATACAACTGACATGTATATTTTGTCTGTTCTTTATTACCTTGGTGGTTTTGTGCTATGTACGTACTATAACCAACCTACTGTATATGAGACATATGTAAGTTAATGTGTTTACAGCTGTTGTTACAAGTTTATACTGTATTTTTCTCTTGTTTTATATGTATGTTATATAACAATGAAAAAGAATTTTTTGTTGATTGAGAAAAGGATACAAAATGCAAAATCCACAATTTTGATAACTGCAATTTGCCAATTGTTTTACAATACTTTATTATACTGAATATCTTGTCTTCAGGCTTTTAGTTAGCTAATGAGTGAGCACATTAGATACTTCTGGGTTTTAATTGGGATTTTACATAGCTTGCATTTTAATTCTTTGGTTCTTTGCTGTTTCTATTAACCCATAGCATTACTTTAATAAATGTTATAATGCCAGCCTAAAAAACTAATAATTCACTAAAATTCCAGCAGAGAGCTTTCCAAATCCAGAATCCTCTGGACAAATGAGACATAAACAATCTTAAGTAGCCACAACCAGAAAAGAACTTCCCCATGGCACATACAAGCCAACATCCCAGAGAATGCTAAAAGCTTTTAAAGAAAAATATTGAGTAGCCTATAAAGTTCTGTTATATTAGAATAACAGAAAATTTAACAGCGCAAATGTTGCAGGCCAGGAGAGTTTGAAGCAAAGTCTTTCAAACCCTAGATTAATACATCTGCAAAATTATCTTTCAACATTGATAGAGAAATAAAGACTTTTTTGACAAACAGCAGCCAGACAAGTTCATGACCATCAAATCAGCAATTATAGAAATTATTCAAGGAAATTGTAGACAAAGACAGGGAAGCCATGTTACTCTCTTTTATCTCACTGCTAAGACAAAATACCAGACCCTTATCTTGCCTACTTCTCTCTCATTGCTGAGGCAGAAGATCTAACATCCAATGTTAAGAAATTAAAAGGCTCATTTAGCTCACAGTATATGGAGCTTTCAGTCCATAATCAGGTAGGGCCTTAGCAGGGTGGTACATGGCAGAAGGCAGCAGTTCATGGTAATGGAAAACAGAAAATGCAGCAAGAGTAAAAGGGGGAGGGGCAGTGGCAAGCCTGTTTTCCTCTCTTGTGTTGTAAGCGAGCTCCCTACCCCAAAGCAGGTATAGCACTCACACCATCTCTGCACAAGATTGGGATGTTTACGAAGTAAGGCCCACTCCTGAGTAACTTAGTTAAACGTCTAGACTTCTCAAATTGACCCAATGTATCAACCACTACAAGCCACCCCTTGTCAACTTAGCAATCAGACACATTTTTTAAAACCAGCTTCCAGATATAAAGATATATTTATTCTTAACATTTCAGAATTTGAACATTATAATACAGGTTTAAAAATGCTTAAGAATCAGGCTGGGGAGATAGCTCAGTGTCTAAGTCCCTGGCTGGCAAGCACAAGGACCTGGGTTCAATCCCCAGTACCACATGCTGTGCACACTGGGCATAATGTTCCAACCACCGAAACTGGGTGTGGTGGTACAAACCTATGATCCCAGAGCCATGGGGGCTGAGACAAGAAAATCAGTATAAGTCCGAGCTGTATAGCAAAACTCTGTACCAAATAAAAAAAACATTAAAATATATGTATTTTTAAAAATCTTTAAGAGCACTGGCCTGATAGCTCAGTGAACAAACGTGCCTGCTTAGGTAGAATGCAGTGGCTGGGATTCTCTTATGCCACTGGCTTGCACATCAAACTTCTGAAGATTAGCTTCCAATTCCCAAACATAATCCATGTTTCACACCAGGCTATTGTTTTACTTCATACTTTTTAGACTTCATGAAAAAAAAAAGAATTTTCATCACAAAATAATAAGAGCCTAACAAAAATTAATACACTGAGTATCATAATCTTCAAAGTACAATTTATAATTTTTATCAGCTAGGTATTGGAAACAGTGTTTATGTCCATCAATAGATGAAAATGTGGCATTTGTACACAGTTGAGTATTTTCCAACTTCAAGAAAAACTTGAAGCATTTATACAGGTAAGCACATAAATGGATGCAGCTTGAGACTACTCCAGGGTTTTGTTTACTCTATTTAACAGTTTGAAATTCACTTTTCCCATTTCTAGGTTTTCATAGCATCACATCCAGCTCTGGAAATCTGATTTCCAATTGCATCCTCACCACTGCTTAGCCCTTACAATCATTTAACATCTCTGATTATCTGTATCTTTACTTCTAAAAGAGGATGTCAATATCTATTTCAGACAAGTAGTTTTAGAAACAAATACTGTAATGCACATTAAATGTCTGATGCAGAAGTGCTAGACTAAGTTTAATCTGTTGTCTCCTTCTGTCTACTGAAGCTTCTCCTACTTCATTTGTTACCTTCTCTATTAACCCTACTGCATCATCTATGATACAGCACTGATAGTTGTAGCCAAAAAAACCCTCCAAATATAACATTATATTTAGTTGGGCATGAAAATAGCATGCAGTGAGTACAAGGAGAATAACAGGCAGGCAGAGTAGATCCCAGCAACAACCTGTAGGCAAGAACCAGGCCTAGACAAGAGCAATCTGGTCTAATGAAAGCCTAGCAAGTCCATAAACATGGGTGTAAGAATTACTATTGTTTTAGTGCGCTGATTTAAGCGTCTTTTTGTGAAGCAGTACTGTAACAAAACTAATAGATATACATGGTAATATCAAAATGCTCAGATACTCAAATGTTACAAAATTGATTTAGATAAATGACAAGTACAATCATAGTATTGCTAATTATGATCATTTAAAGGTTTTGTATTTTTTACTTTGAAGAAGACAATGGAATTAACAATAAAAAATTAAACATCTCAGGTTCTTCCCATGTCAAAACTTATGACTCACATCCTCGCACTTCAGCATCCCTGTTCAGTGTCAGTAGGTCATCAGAAAATGACAGTAGCCAATAAACGATATTGCAGAGTTCAAGGAACAAGTAGTTTGTTTCTTTTCTGAGGTGATTCTTCAAGAATAAGGTGTAAATCCAATTTTAAGTGCACCTTGGAGTTTTGTTTAAGGCTTCCCATAAGAACAATGATAGTTATTATTTATTTACCACCTAGAGTACTATACATCAGATGGTGTGATTAATAATGTGCAGGGCCCTATCTTGTTCAAACGCAATGTATAAATTAGCTGTATGAAATATGTGTTATTTTTTCCTGTACTTTAAATTATTTGTCTCAGGTGACACAGCACTACAACACAAAGTTAGGATTAAAAAAAAACTATTTTATTTTCACTGTGCCACACACTGAGAAGAAAATTGAATTAGATGTAAGCAGAAGGGTGTCAAAACCATCCTCACATAGCTTTGTAAAGAAAATCATGTCTGTTCTTTATATTTTACCTTAGCTAAACTTGAGTCACATTTTACCTCAGTTAAATTTGAATGTTATGAATAGTAACAGTTGTGTTTTACTTAGTTAAAATGAATAAAGCACATTTGATTTAACAAGAGGACATATACACACACATATATATATAGTCATATATAGAAATTATAGACGTATGAATAAAATAATGACCCATCTTAACTATAATGGCATATTTGGTTAGTTTTTCATCTATCTTTAAAGTTCTCATGGATCTGTTCATCTAGCATGTATAAAACAGGAAGTTATTGATCCTGAGTTTGCTCTGGATGCTGTTTCAGAAACTGAGGAAATAAAACTAAGAACTCAGACTCCTAGCTGCAAAGAAGTTATGGTCTGATTGGGAGGTGGCTATGTGTTATGCTTTGTGTGTGGTTGTCCCCCAACAGCCTCATGCAGCTATTGGGGAGTGGTTCTAGACTTTATGATTAATTCATGATCCATGGCTGGGATTATGGGTCTGAGTGCTACTGGGATTATGGGTGTGAATGCTGGAACGAGCCTGGGGCAGACAGCCTGAAGGCAATAGAAGGACTGGAGACTTGCTCTCTGCTTCCCTCGTTGTCACTGCTCCTGTCATTTTACTCTCGCTATTTTCCTCTTCTGTGAACTGCTGCCCTCTGCAATGAGCCACTCTGCCTTGGAGTCAGCTGAGTATGGACTGAAACCTCCACAAACAGAACTAAATAAATCTTTCCTTCCTTAAGTTTTGGTGTGAAGTACTTTATCCCAGCAATGAGAGAAAAGTAACTGAGACACAATGCAAACAATAGATACAATTAATGATAATTAGAAAATGTTAATGAAATAAAATTTTTACCCAACATGTTAGCAAACATTCCAATGCTGTGTGGTGCTTAGAATCAGGAGAGAAGTGGGGGCCTAAATTTAGGAGTCATGAAAATATAGAGTAGAGGTGATGAAGATTTGTGTCTTAGAAATACTATGCTTGAAATGTCTAGGTGAAAGTCAAGTAAAGATATCTAGTAGGAAATTAGGTACAAGAAGTGTAGAGCTAGCAGTGAGCTCTCCTAGTAAGAAAACCTCAGGAGCTTTCCAGGATGGAGGCCAAAGAAGCCAGAAAAACAAATGGAAAAAAGCTGAAAGTTGTCTGAACGTGAACCCCAGGTTAACAGTGGTCAGCAAGGATTTATGATTATTATGATTATTATTGTTGTTATTACTATTAGAATCAGTTTCTTTCAAACACCTCTTTCTATTCCTCTAGTAAGGCCTCTCCATAACTAATGCTGCGATGCATCTCGTTGCACACGGCAGGACAGGTGATCCTGCCTTGGGGCTGATTCCGTTGTAATACTGAGTCAGAAGCATGGTAGGCCACCTCCTTACATTTAGAGCAAAAATGGAAAATTAGCTATACTTGTTCTCATCCCCCAAAATTTATAAAATAGTCTGAAGTCTCTCTTTTATTTGCTTCATCTTGTACCTTTACACATTTGGCTGCTTTGCACGAAGCTACCCTCCAGCCTCTGTACTGGAGGTCGAGTAACAGCGCTGAAGAAACTTGGATCTCTGGGAATGCTACTAAATACATATTGAGCAAAGTTACATGGCAGACTTAACTGGAGTGGATGACTGTCACTTTAAGTAATTATACAATGAGACATACTAAAACATTGATCCAATTATTTATTTTCTTTAAATAAAAAAGTGATTTTTCTCCTTCATAAAATATGGAAGTAAAAAAATATGGAAGTCAATGATAGAACAGAATATGATGAACTTATTAGTTTTCTACCTCATAATATTACCTAAAATATTGTTTTCCTGTTTAGTTTTAAATTTAAAATAATTATTGTTTCATTGTTCTTCGCTTGTGGTGGGAGCTTTTACTTCTAATTTTTGAAAATCTAGGATGCATCTTACTTTATATTTTCACTTATGTACGAAGAAGGTAACACAACACAGTATAAAGGACACTAGACTGCAATGAGAATATCTGAGGTCCAGTTCTACTTTAGAGAACAGTTGTGTCCCGTAGAGGAAATATCTACTTCTATCTGGTTTTCCAGTTTATAAACCGAGGACAATGCTTTCCCTGACCTCCTGCTAATTTGGCTGCAAGGATAGAATTGAGGAGGTGAAATACATACATAGCATTGTTGCCTTTTAAAGCTATGTCTGTCTATCTATCATCTATCTATCTATCTATCTATCTATCTATCTATCTATCTATCATCTCTCTCTCTCTCTCTCTCTCTCTCTCTCTCTCTCTATATATATATATATATATATATATATATATATATATATATATATCCATATCTATCCATGTGTATATTCCCCTCATGATTAAATAAAGAACTGATGCTCAGACAAGTCTTGAGTAAATACACAGCCTTGTCACAGAGCTGGGATTCTGCACCTTGCAAACTTGAGGCTCCCCGCAGTGGAATATCTGAGCATCCTTGGTACGGTGGTGAGCACTGGGGTTAGCTGCTTGCAGGGCACCTATGAGGGCAGAATGGGAAGCGCCTCCTGCCTCCAAAGGACCAGCTCCACTAAAACCACTTCTGAAATATCCATAGGCATTTTTGTTTTTCAAAGCATGATTTACAAATTTAGGGGCAGAGCTGGATTATATGATGCACTAGTGGAGCCATGAGGGCAAATAATGAAAGGAAACCCTAATTTCTGCTTGTTCAAGAATGAATGTTTGGTGAAGAAATGTATGTAAAGCGAGGGCTTGGGTCATATTTTGGCTCTGCTGCGGTGTGAGACACACGCTTTCTTTGCACTCTCACATGAAGTCCTGATTACATTCGCTCTGAGCCCATTTTTCTTGCTTCTGGCAGAAGTGCTCCACAGGCTGCAGCATAAGGAAACCATCGGCTGCCCTCTGGAGGGCAGCTCAGCTGGATCTGCGGGAAGATTAACAGAAGGAGCTGGGGCAGGACTCCATAAATACCTGTCATTGTTTTATTGTAAGCAGCCAACTCCTGAGCTCCATAGGGAACGCCTAACAACCCAGGTTCCCAGAGAAAGCAGGGGTGGCTGTGTTAGGATAGGTGACCTTTTCACTCCTGAGGACAATTATAATATCTATTTAACACAACATGGATAAAAAAGCTTTGCACCAAATGTGCTGTTTCCATTACTAAACTTTATAATGTCATAGGACTGTCCTGCTACAACGTTGTTTATGATTAGATTTCTAAATTTCTGTGTAAAAAATGTACAATTGTTTGTACGTTTAAAAAAATTTTCTGTTTTTTTTTCACATTCGATAGGGATTTAAAGTTTAGCATATCAATGATTGTTGGAAAGTACCTGTACTATTTGAACTCCATACTCTTTCTGAAAATGTGTTTTTCCAACCTTAAAACTGACCTGGCAAAATATCACTCATGCTTCTAATACAGCAGCAATAAGCCTCTTTCTTTGTTCAGAAAACACATGCATTTATGCAATCAATCAATTTAGATGTAAGTAAACAATAGTTTTAAAAGTCTTTAAATTTTTCTGAAGTAATGCTTAATTTCTTTTTGGTTATCTACTCTTTGATTCAGAGTATTCAGGCTTATCCACCTCATACTCATGCTATTACTTTTCTATTTTTGATTTTTAAAAATTATTTGTCCAGATACATTTCCTTGTGTACAAGCTTATGCACGTCTTCTATGTGTCAATAAAGCATGGTTGGTGACATACCACAATACTTCCTTGATAGTATGCTGACAACCTAAAAATGTAGGTAGAGTTTTGGTTTTCATAGAAACTAAATTTTAGAGGGACTAGACTTAGAGGATGGAATAAGGGGGGTAATTAGTTAGAAGTGTAAGTAATAATCCTATAAAACAATAGCACTCTTCAAACACAAATGTTCCCTCTTCAGGAGACACCCCTGTCCTCTACTGAGATGATAGAGATTCAAAGATATATGTGAAGAGAATTCCATATAGCTAGGGTTAAACTAGGATGGTTACTGTGTGCCCTGTATTCAGTGGGTGATTAGTAATGATTAGTAGTGAGGGATGCAGGGCATTATCCCGTCTATTGAAATTAATAATTCCAACCTGGGTTATGGTACTGGTTAACTTCTCAGGGCAAGCAAGTGTTCCAGGTCCTATAGCTACCATCACTATTGGCTAATCAAAAACTCAGAATAATGAAATGGTTGCTTGCAATACATCTGATACTATTTGTACTATTAAGCCACCAAAATAAAAGAAAAAGGAAATGATCATTTTATTTTGTAAGATTAAAATAGGATATTTTAGTTTTTTTTATAGCTAAGGAAGACTACTAAATGCAAGTAGGTTTTGATGAAAAATCCTAGGTCATTTGTAGGTCAGTGAGAAGGAGTTCTGTAGTCAGTTACGAGTGACCACAGGGGATGTTAGAGGACGGCTCATGACACATGTTTGTAACTTGTCGTAGTTCACACTTTCTAAATGTTTTACAATTACAAATAAACTATAATTATAATGATAGTTACGTGATCAATGTAATATCTATAATATTATAAGGTTTATTTTAGAGAAATGTTATTTTCTTACTAAACATTGGCTTCATGATGAAATAAAACTGTGAAGGAATAATTAGAATCTAAAGACAGAAGGAGAGCATAAAAAAGGAGATTTATATTATTAATTTAATTACTATGGTTTGGAGAGCATAATGCCCCAAAAACAAAGGGTATTCTTCTTAATCTATGATCCATGACTCCTCTTCTATTAAAAAAAAAGAAAAACACTTTTGTTCATAGTATACAGTTCCATTGATTCTTATCATCTCATCATTGTAACTGAAGTTTTAAGAGTAATTACGATTTAACAAAAAAAACAACATTATTTAAAATACAAGACGAGTGCCTGTGGTGCCGGGGTCGAACTCCGGTCACTGTGCTTACCTAAGCAGGTGTTTAGTCTGCTGAGCTATCTTACCATTCCTGAGTAGAAGAGTTCTGATTGATTAAATTCTCTCTAGACTTCCAGGGATCTGCATGGCTAGTAATTTTCTACATTACCAGAAATATTTCTCAGATTCTTCAAAGCCTGAAATCATACAAACCCTTCTTACAGTTCAAATAAATACCTACTTAGATCCAAGATCTTGATACTTAATACTATAAGGTTTCTCTTCTGTTTTTAATTGGTGAATTTATGGTTCTGTTGATGCAATAGTAGTTAGTGATGTTATCTATATAAAAACTAATAAACAATGCATATGAGTAGTTATACCATGAAAATATGGAATCAGATAGCTCAAAATCTGAGATGCAGAAGTAGATTTGATGGCTAGAATGAGAAGAATGAGGGTTTTGAAACTAAACTAAATATACTTACTATTGCAAAACTCAGCATTGGTATTCGGCTAATCATGCCTTATTTAGGAATAGTTATTTTTCATTGTGAGCCTGGTGAACTAAGAACACCAATTAGCTAGCCAGTGAGATGAAAATGTCATTGCTCTGAGTTATTGTAATTTGATTGCTGGCCCGTGTACCACAACTCAGAACCATTTCTAACATATATTCTATTGCTCTGAGAATTTATAACCTGCTTTTGCCAACCCACTTGGGTTGGCAAGTAGATCTTAAAAACTCAAAAAATGGATTTTTTGTAGGACACTATAATATCATAAATAATAAGTCAGAGTTTACCTAATATACCCATCACTGTCTGAGGGATTTTACAAATAAAAACTTCTAAAAACCTTTTTGGAACATGTATTATACTTTGAGAATTATATTAGAATGTAAGAGAAAATCCTAAAAGTTACCAGAGATTCATTTATCATTTGAAAATATATAAATTCAAAGATCACATTGGAGTTGGATTTTTTAACTGAAAGAACAAAGAAAATGTGACCTAAAAAAGTCCAATCATGAACCAAAATTCAGGAAAAGAAAAACTGCATCAATTTATGAACCCTACATCTAAGTGTTATTTTTACTGATCCAATATTAAAGTAGGAGGTGGAATCATGTCCAAATTGTAGGCATTTGTCACAGTCTTCAAAGTAAAATGGAATTTTATTTTGGTCCTTACACAATACTCTTGAGACAGTAGTTATATATATACTACGTAGAATTGGCCATAGTGTAATTTTTCAGGTGTCTAGTCACTTAAGCTTTTGCTAAGAAATAGTAGCAAACTCTTACTGAGATACATTTTCATACTGCCTTTCTACTTAAAAATACTTCCTTTTTGCTATGACTTACTCCCAACATATCTGTATAAAATTGTACAGACAGTACCTTGCTTTGTGCACTTAGAAGTTAATACAAGCTGTGACGTGATTTGACCAAGACCCCAAGTATGCTGCGGGCAGAGGGGAGAGAAGGAGCATAGGGCTGTGTCTTTGGTTCCTGTGCGCTCACCTTATTGCTCCTCCCTGCTTGTCTCTCATAAGCCGAGGAGGCCCTACTGAAAATGTTGCAGTTCTTTAGCATAATGAAGCATAGTGTTGGTGGTAACTATTCTGAGTCTCAGAATGACCGCATATATGTGAAGTTGGCTTCTGAAATTTTTAATTTGGTAAGCATTATATGCTTGCATTTTACGTTCAATGAATGTTGATTTTTATGTTCCTCTCTATTTCTTTCATACACAACTATGGACGGCTCAACTATGGACAACTCACCCATAAAACCTAACATCATTTGACAACAACTACTTAATGAGTGCTTACTGTTGTCCCAGTTCAATTTTCTTTCCATTTCATTAGTATAAGTTTGCAGTAGATAATGATTACATTCCTTGTAAAGGGTAGATAGATAGCACATTTCAAATCTTTGTTTTTTTTAAATGTCTTTGGTATAGTGTCACACTATGCAGCTCAGACTCAGTGATCCTCCTGTTTTCAGCCTCTCCAGCACTGGAATTATGGGCGTGTGCCACCAAATCAGGTCTCAATGGCTGACTCTGCATGCCAAGAAGTAGGCCAGTGCAGCATGTGGTGACAGGGATCAAACCCTGGTCCCTGCACTTGCCTAAGAGGGCAATTAGTATGCTGAGCTATTCTGCTGGCCCTTTTGCTTCTTTTCTTGATATAAGGGATATAGTAGAAGCAGTGGATAAAATAGACACAATTCTTAGCCTTCTTGTTAGTGTGGGGAGATACTTATACAATAAAGATAAAAGCATAAATATGTAGTTAGTTAAAAAGTAGTAAGTGCTTTCAGTGGGAAAAAGCAGGAAAGTTGTGTTAGGAGTATGGGGACAGGGAGAATATGGATGAAGGAGGACTTGGAGGAGACCTTGGAAACATCATTGGGAGATGGTGGGATCTTTAGTAGTCAAGGTGAAGGAGAGGGAAAATAAGTTGTTAAGGACTGCCCTGGAAGGGGGTAGTTAGGACCTGAGCCACTTCTCTCCCTCTGTTTCCTGGCTTTGGTTAGGACCATTTTCCCTACCACCTGCTCCTACCATGATGTGCTGTCCCCCAGAGACAAGTAAGAATGGATTAAAACCTCTGACACCATGAACCAAAATGTACTTTCCTTTATAAAATTACTTTTCTTAAATATTTTCTCTTTCTCATAGTGAAGAAATGGTGACAAATATAGATGAGAAGTAGTAGATACACCATGATACAAAACAAATGGCATAGAAAAAAGGAGAGTGAGATGGAATGGAGCTGTGGTGATATGTTAAGGACTTTGGAAAGTACGTATAAATCCTAAGAAGAAAAGATGAGAAGGAAAAACTTTCTAGTTAATGGCTAGATGGACATATTCTACTATAAGTTTAAAATTCTCAAATAATATTGTGCTGTTACTCTTCCACATTTCCTAACTTAAATAGGAAGACTGGACAAATTAGTATAAACATGACCCCATTAAATGCTAAAATATAATTTACTAGTGGTTCTACATATGATAAAGTAGTACTGGAACATTAAATTTGAAAAGGAAAGCATGTTTCAGTTAAAATAAGATAGCTGGTGTCCAAGATGAATTATACTCTATAGAAAGCAATAAATATGATGCACTCACAAAAATATTGGAAAAATTTGATACATTAATTTTCAAAGGTCTTAATGTGGAGGTCAAGTCATATGATTTGAATCTGCATGCAGAAGTACATAGGATTCTGACAAAATAATGACAGTGTTCTGAACACAGATCTTCTGATCTCTTCTGTCTCTGCACAAAGATTACTGTGAAGATCAGAGGTCACAGTGTATATACCAGTATGAATCACAGTAAGATGTACAGTCCTATAAATAGGGAAAGGGAAATTAAAACCCTAAATAAAGCCTGCTCAGAATGCCTGCCAAAACCAGATGGACATGTCTGGAATGTCCTGAAAATGGGACATCTCTTCCACGGTGTAACCCACACTGTTTAACTGATGGCCTTGTGATGTAACTTGAGGTGTTTAAGCTTCCTTAGCAATCCATGATGCCACCCAACCCTCCAACCACAATATGCCAAATCTGCCTTTATACCTCTCCACTCACCCTCTCTATAAAAGTCCCCAACCCTGCCAGGTGGGGCTCTGACTCTACGGAAGAGAGAACCCAGTTAGGCCCATCTGTGTAATAAACTGCCTTCTAAACATTCTCAGTGCCATTTCTTACCATGCTTGGTCTGTTTTTCTGTAACATTTCTCAGTTCCTTGACCAGGTTGCCTACTTATATCATTATCTGAGGCCTAGTGTTTAAAGCCTGGACCTTTCCAAGATCCTAGATGGAAAAGTGTACTCTCCAGACTTTCATAGAATCCCCTTGGGGGCCAAACCAGAAGCCCTTGCTTGGATCCAGCAGCTTTCATCAGACCCAAAAGAGGGGGAAAGAATGTAGTTGGTTCAAGTCTTTGGATAAGGTAAGACCATAGAGGGCACACCAGTCAGTCTATAAGTCAGTACTGCTCAGTTCTGAGCAGGAGAACTTGATTACCTCTTGTTAGTTGAGGCTGCCCACAAGAGGATGGGGTGGGAATATTTAATCTCTGAGTGTCTGCTGAATGATTGTATGAATGTTTGTAATGGAGGACAAACACAGTAAGCCATTCATCTACATTCCATGGTGAAATGCCCTTATGGGACCTCAGAGCTATGAAGCTTGATTGGGCCCCAGCCTGTTGTTCCATGGATGCATCTAATGACAAAATAGAGAACTTACTGATGCTTCTCCATTGTCAAGAGGGTTTCAAAGTTGTTGAGAAGCAAGGACCAGGTGGGCATCTCAATTATCTCCCTCTGAGGGGCACCCATCCTTTGCTTGTTGTGTCACCACATACACCACAGGATGATACAATGGGTCCAAATCACAGTAAATCTATAGTCCTTGACTGAGTGCTGAAAAACTTCAAAAGAGGATGCCCTGATGACTACAGAGTAAAAATGAAACCTCAGAGTCTCTAAAACTACTGTGTTATTTTGACTGGCTGAACCTGTACCCACATTGGCCACCCAAGGGAAATCTCAGTGTCAACCATTCAGCAAGTCTGCAACAGTCCTAAGACTGGCCACTCTGATCAGTTCCTTTATATAGATTTTTGGCTTAACCTGTGTCAAAGCCTATTTTCTTGGCTCCACTCTTGTGCTCTGCATGACAAGAGGAACCATCCTGGTCATCCTGGAGAGCCTCCCAGGCCTGCCCTAAGCTCCAGAAAAGCTTTATCTGGTCCTATCTGAAGATCCCAAGTGAAATCTACCACCTCCTTATAATTGTGGGCCCCAAGCTATCTAGTTGGCTTCTGTATCCCACAGCCAATCCAGGCATGGCCACCACAGTTCCCAGGGGTCCTACCTTTGCAGATTCATAATGTAGTAGCCAGGACAGCCATCACAGCCAAGGCTGCCACTGCCACCCCTTTTTCTCCCAAGGCCCAGAGCATCCCTGGTACCGCTGCCCTCAAGCACATCTCAGAATCCACACATGAACTCTAGAGGCCCCTCAGCTTCATCCACAGCTCCTGAGTCCACTGGGCCCATGCCACATACCAGTGCATCTGCTCCAAATCTCTCCCATTGTCTGGAGGCGTGCATCTGCCACTGTTCCTGCCCACTGCCAGGCCTACACCTCCTCCAAGCGGCCAGCAGCTTCTGACTGCTGGTCCTGACTCCACAGCTTCACTGCCAACAGCTGTTGCAGTTCTTCCTGGACCCCAGCATGATTCTTTATCTGGTGCTGTCAGCATAGAACAAACACTAACAATTCCTATCAGCCATTGCCTCTGTTCTGCCCCTCAGTTCGAACCTACAGTTCATCCCCAGATGCTGCTTTGTGTTTACCCCAGTGCCCAGGGAGGACACCCAGCTAACCACCCTTGATGCATTATCAGCTATTTAATTCTGCTGAACTGCTGAATTGGAAGCAGCACATACCAGCCTAGGAAAGGCCCCAAGCAATGACTGAACTTCATTGCATCCATCTGAAGACCATTGGCCAAGATGGGCTGACTGTCAGCAGCTCCATTTGGTGCTGTTTAATACTGAAGAATACCACTGCATTCTAGATGAGGCCCAGGCCATGATGAAATGAAAAGTTCTCACCACCTGGGTTGATCCTGATACTTGGATAAACCAGTTCTACCCCAAGTGCATCCATATTGGGACTGCAACGTGGCAGAAGGCCATGAGGCTTTACATCAACTCCACACAGAACCCTTCCTGGGGCTCAAAGGAGGAGGCAAAAGTCCAGTAAACACGTCTCAGATTATAGAAGTTATTCAGGAACCCAATGAAAGTCCAGCCAAATTTTATGAAAGTCTCTGTTAGATCTATGCACCCTTTGCCTCAAAATCAACAGATGATCAATGCTGTCTTTCTTGCCCAGTCTACCTCCAACATTAGGGGAAAAAACCATACAAAAGGCTGATGGCTTCGCTGGCATGAGCAGCACTCAGTTTCTTATTACTCAAAGTGTTTCTGTGAAGAAAGAGAGAAGAGAAGAAAAAACAACAACATGAGCAGGTCGCAGAACCCAACAGAAAACTGTTCTTCTGGATGCAACATTAGGAAAGTCTGCTCCTGAAATATCTCCCCAAAGCTAATCCCTCTGTGGGATCTGATACAAGGGGGCACCACAAGCTCCATAACTGAAAATTTGTGGTGGACCTTATGTCCTGGTAGCCAACTAATGTGCTTGCTGCAGACAATTCAGACACTGGATGGATAAATATTCCTTCTGCCTACAAGGTGAAAAGAAACCTGATTGTCTCAGTGCCCCAGCAGGAGTCTCTTCTCTCTCTTTGATAACAACCAATAGGACAGATAGTGCTCCACTGAACTGGGCTCCTGGAAGCCCAGAGTTCTTGCCAATATCGAGGAAAACCTATGATTTTCATGGTAGACCAAGGGGCTGAACATTTGGTTGTGATCCAACGTGCTGCTCCTTTGACTTCCTGGGGTGTCAAAGTTACTTGCACCACAATATTCCCTCTGAAAAGAAATTCTGCCAGAGCAGGTGCTATGAAATGAGTGGGCACTTTATCAAACAAATCCTTATACATGTTTGAGTGTCCAATTCCTCTTTCGGGATGTGACCTCTTCTCCAAGCTGTCAGAAACCATTTTTTTTGCTCCACATTAGATAGCTTCCTATGTGCTTGGACCCACCACTGCTGTGAATGTTTTTCTCCTCCTTGTTAAAAAGCCAAATGGGGACATCAGTAGTTCCTGAGCAGTCATATCACTCAGTATCAAAGACTATTTTGTAGAAATCCCGGGTTACTTCTCAACTGGTCAAGCTCCTAAACCCAGCCACCTGTCTTCCCATTGAGCTTGGCCCCCAGTCCATGACTATCTCACTGTAACCTAGGAGCTCTCTGCTAGCCTGCCAGATCTGCATAGGGAGCCTTTGCCTGATGCTGAGTACACCCCATTTACTGATGGAAGTACCTTAGCTAGGGAAATGCCATGCTGACATCACTATGGGAGAGACAGTGCAGCCATCACTATGGCAGAGAGATCCAGTCAGGCCTACCAGTGTTATAGACCATCTCCCAAACCTTCCCAGTGTCATTGCCTTCCTGTGTTTTTGTCTGTGTTTCTGTAACAGTAGTAGTGCTCTTGTATCAGTCACTTTCCTGTTGCTGGGCAAGGCACCTGACATAACTTAAAGAAGGAAAGTTCTAATGTAGGTCATGATTTGGGAGCACTCAAGCCATGGTTGGCTGGGTCCAGGGCAGAACCTTCTCCAAGACAGAAGGACATGGTGGAGCAGAGTTTTTGACAGCCAGGGAGCAGCAGAGAACAGTGTCAGAGAAGAGTGGGCCAGGCCATGGACAGTGCCCAAGTCCACACATCCATGGTTCATGCAGTCACACTCGGGCATATTCTACTAATCTGGTAGGCATTTTGTAATCCAATCAAGTTGACATACTAAGATTTATGGCCACAGGTGAAGTTCAGAGATACACAAATTTTAAGAAACTTCATTTACATGGATAAATTAACGTTATTGTAATTGTATGCTCTTTCCCAGAATCAGATTTAGAATTTTAACCAATGTTCATTCCCTCTTTTCTTACTTATCCCATAATTTTTCTTAAATGCTATATTTATATTTCTAGAATATTATTGAGTATTTCTCTAAATTTATAGACTTCAAATTAATATTTCCTGGCCTAAATCCATCCTCTTTCCCCCATTCTGTTCTCCACTAGCCAGCCTCTCACTCTTTGAAGAGAATCATCATCTTCACAATTTCTCAAGTTAAAACTCAACAGTCTTCATGAACCCTTCCGTACCCCTCATATCCTCCATCTGTGTTAGGGCACTGAATCTACAGTCAATGCTTATCTTGTTTCTACCACTTTTTCGCCATAAGACCTTAGTATTTGTTCACCATAAAACCTTAGTATTTAACCTTAGTATTTAACAGAGTCTGTGCTCTGTTTCTCATAAATAAAAATAGATACAAATATACTATTTTACAAGGTGCAATTGAGAATTGAAGGCATACATAGTGGAACATTTGTGTACTGTGTGCTGTTTTCTATTGTGCTTATCATTCAGAATATTGCATATGGGGCTGTGGATATGGCTCAGCAATGTAAGCATCTGCCTGATAAGTACAAGGTCCTGAGTTCAATTCCTGGCACAAAAAAAAAAAAAAAAACTTACGTGTTCAACCCCAGGTTGATATACTGGCTCTGAACTTACTCATTACCAATAACTATATGCAACCATGGATTTTGCCATATTTTACCTAAATGATGATTTTCCTAACTTCCTCATAGCTTTTGCCATATCAGAGTTGCCAATTAACTTCTCTCTCCTCTGGTGGATAGTGGGCTTTTCAGAACAAGGGGCATTTCTCACTCATTTGTGTATCTTCAGAGATGGGTAGTGACTTTGGGGTCCAGTGGTTATATGTTGGAGGGAAGGAGTGAAGAAAATGGAAATTAAAAAAAGGAGCAAACACTGAGGGAGAAAAGGAGGAGAGCAGGGAGGTGTCTTTCTTTGTGCCAGTTTGGGGTGTGCTGGAAGAAAGGAATGCAACTGCTAAGATAAAACAAGTCACTTTGAGTTATTTGTGAATTTCTTCTAGGAAGATGCTAAATTTCATTGGAAATAAAGGGGAGTGCTCACTTCGGCAGCACATATACTAAGAAATGAAGAATCCATTGATTAGATATACGATTAACTTGAAACAGTCTACAAAATCAGTTGTGTGATTCCCCCAGCCTCGCCATTTTATTCACTTTCTTGGCCTGGTAATAATGCTCTCCTTCTCCAAAGCCTTCTGAAATATGTAATTGTCTTTTAAAAATAGGTCACTTCTCAATACAATTAATAAACAATGCACAGAAATTTTAAAAATGTTCATCACAAAAAATAAAACATATGTCACATTGACTTGTTGCTATTACTTACCAAAATTAAGGCCAATCTCTGAGAGAGACAGAAAGCTAAAATTCAGAGTTCATAGCCAGTTAGACTTTCTCCATGTGACAATATTTTGCTAAATATTTGTACATCATATTGAAGTACATACACAGTGTATAGCAGATGGTACAATGGCAAGTTTAATAGATTTTAGAGAGAAAGCTAGAGTTTGGGAGTCAATATATCAGGCTCTAGGGAGTGACATCTAACTATGGGAGGGTAACTAATATACTATGTCTCAGTTTGGGTTTCCTTACATTGAAAACAATACTAATACTTACCATATTGTACACGTGTAAGGATTGCATAGTAAACGTGAAAGGACAACACACAGCATACTGGGTGCCTAAAGAGCCTAAGACATGGCCAGGGAGAGATGCTGTATTTAGTGTCATCCCTAGAGTGTCACGGTGTCTGGACTTTCCCCCAATTACTACAATGTACATCCAGCTCATATCTTAAAATTTAAGGGATTTTCCTATCCAAAACAGGAACTTTTCATGTAGAATACAAAACGCTGATCAAGTGGAGTATAAACATCCCTAATATCAGAGAATATTTAGTTGAACAAGCAGGGAATGCTATCTGTGATACTTAATGATGTATATTTGCAGAGAGTAGACTGAATAAAACTAGTGTTCCTACTACTAAGATGAATATTTTCTAAAATTAACCTTAAGAAAATGCAGAAGCCAAGAATGAGAATATGTGCATTCTAAGTTTTATAAGATGACGTCGTCGCTGGCTCAGCGTTTGCATTTAGCAGTTACTCTACCTGTGCCTTCTCAGAGCTCCATCTGGGGCACAACTCTGACTGCACTGACTGGAAAGACAACTGATGAGCTGTGGCAGAAAGAAATGCAGGAGAGACTGAAAGGGCCGTGGAGCCTCAATGACAAGTAAAATAAAGCAGCATAGGTTGTTGTGCACTTGTAATCCCAGTACTTGGGAAGCTGAGGCAGAAGGATCACCATGAATTTGACACCAATATGGGCCAGACAGTGAATTCAAATTCAGTCTGAAATATGTAGCAAAATTTTGTTTTATTAAAAAGAGGAAAGTAGAAATATTAATCAGAATAGATCATCTATGTTCTTTGTTTAAACAAGTACAGTCCAGTTAGCCTTAATTAACATCATGGTGATGTATAGGAACTTGAAATTAACGTTTGTTATATCTAATTTGACTTTAGTTTTTAATAATGATCTCACTGGTGTTCATATATTCTTTCTCAGTACTTTTTCCCCTTTTCCAGAAAATACAAGTCTCCTCAATTATTGCTAATATTGTTCTCTGAAGTAAATTTGATGCTCACTACCTCTCCAAGGCACCAGACTAGATGTATCAGCTAATAAGAACAGAGTATAAAGAACTTTTCACGCTAGCACAACAATAAGATTCCTAAGGCAATTTGGAAAAATAAAGATTACAGGGGAAAATTGTTTAGTCTCATTTGTTCACATGCTTTTATTACTTGTAAGAGCACATCATATATTTAACACAAATTTTCAAGTTCTTTAGGGTATTTTCAGCTTTATGATTAAAATTTAAATATAGGCAGTTGATAACTGACTAAAGATAAAAAAAAAAAAAACTCTGCTAAAACCTCACTCAGAAAAAAAGGAAAGAAGCAATTTGGAACTTTTCTGTAGCATGTCAAAACTCATTCAATAGGACACCGTGACCTAGAGCATTGAAAGACAGGAATATTTTAGACAATTCCTGCTTTAAAAATCACCAGGCTGTTTGGTTTAAAGCCATTCTTATTCCAACTTTACTTCATACAAATAAATAACTCAGAAAAATGAGAGATTGCAATGTAGTATAGAAGAAGCCTCAAATGATTTTTAGTGGAATATTATGTGCTGAAATCACAAGAGTTTAAATTAGTAGCTTAAAATGTTCCATTTAGCACACATCACGGAAGGAAGGATCTTTTTGGTCTCTTTTCAGTTTCATTCCTCCAAACCCTTGACCAGCTGAACTGATTGTTCCAGGTCATTAAACCCCTAAACAATTTAAACGCCCAAGTTCAGAGTGAAAAAGGATACGGCTGGCTATATATTACTATCAGTTCATGTGGAAGAAAAAAAACAATGCTACACATACTTACTCCCTTGTGTGTACACACACCAACCACATGTGTACACACAGTTCCTTCAGCAGCACAGAGCACATCAGAGCTCAGAGCTACACAAAGTATAAGGTGGGATTTTAGTGTATATATCAACCTACAGAAACAATGCCAAAGCGTGATTTAGTAATTCTAAATTAGTGATAGCAACCCAAAAGTTTTATCTACCAAGGAAAGAACTCTCCTCTCTCTCTCTCTCTCTCTCTCTCTCTCTCTCTCTCTCTCTCTCTCTCTCTCTCTCTCTCTCCACACACACACACACACACACACACACATACACCCTTTTCATTCCTCATTATATACATGAAGTTTTGAGGTTTTTTTTCATTCCTTTTTTGATGTGGAGGTTGACTAGGGGATTATCAATTTTATTTAATCTTCCTTTTTTAACTTTTTAAAGAGAGTACAAATTAGAATTAAAACAAAAATTACAAGTGATGCAGAATTTCACTTCACAAAGTAACATGAATTCCACAGTATTTGTTGAAATACATAGTGTTGTCTTCCAAACAGTTATTCATATTCTTAGATATATGCATGTACAATCAGAAGAAGAAAGAAATGTATAATAAATTAAGAAGAGAAAAAGTACAAACAATTGAAAAAAGGAGACAAAACAAATTAAAGCATTAACTGATTCTTTCTATAGACCAGCAGAAGTGTACAGTATAGTTGTCCACACCATCCTGCTTACATATATAGATAAATCTCTTTTCCATGCTCCCTCTAATTAATCGTTCAAAGAACCCAATGCTTTGATTAATTAATTCTTCATATTGTTTTCATTGCCTAAATTACATTATTTTTTGCTTTGATTCTTAGATTTTTTTTCTTGTTTGGGGCTTTGTGTTTGACTTGCTCTTCTTTTTCTAGAAACTTGAGGAACAGCATCAGGGTATTTATTTGTTGTCCTCCTCTTTACCTAATGTGTGAATTCACTTGTAAGTTTTACTATGAGGACTGCTCTCATTGCATCCCACAAATTACAATAAGTTGTGTTTGAACTTTTGTTTGATTGTAGATATTGTTTAATTTCTTCTTTAATTTCATTGGTGGCCCATTGGTTGCTGAAGAGAATTATTTACTTTTCGTGTGTTTACGGAGTTTCTGCCATTTGTGTTGTCATTAATTTCCATCAGATAATATATGTGGAATAATTTCAATTCCCTTACATTTACTTAAGCATGTTCTATGAACTAATACGTGGTCTATTTTAGAGAACATCCCACGCGCAGCTGAGAAGAATGCATTTAGTTGTTGTCGGGTGAAACACTATAAATGCCTACTAAGTCTATTTGTTCACAAGTTTGGTTCACCTCTGCTACCTCTTGGCAAATCTTTTGTCTAGTTGAACTACATCTTTGAGACAATGGGGTGTTAAGTTCCCTCATTAAGATTGTGTTATTGTTTACTTAACTTTTCATGTCCTTTAAAATTTCTTTTATAGTTGAGTGCTCCCATATTTGGTGCATACATATTTATGATTGTTAGCTCTTCCTCTTGAAGTTTTCCTATAACAAGTATGTAGTGACTTTGTTAATTTCATTTGATCATTCTTGGTTTGAAGTTCACATTGTCTCTAAACAGAATAGGTACCTCTGCTTTTTGCTGAGCTCCTGGCACATAGAGTGTTATTTTCCAAAATTCTTGGACTTTCATATTGTGAATTTCCTTTTGAATTAAATGTGTTTCTTGCATGCAGCATATCGTTAGACTTGTTTCTTGGTCTACTCTGTCAGTCCATTTTTTTAATTGGTGAATTTGAGGCTATTTACATTGATGATTCTTACTGATACATATTCACTTATCTCTGTCAAGTTGTTTTCCTGCCATTGGTTCCCTCCTTTATTGTGTTTAATCATTTGTCCTGCTTGGTGGTTTCTTTCTGTTGTTGTTTTTCAAATTGCAGTCAAATTTATCTCTTTTTAGAATATCTTTCAGTACTCTTTCTAGGGTTCATTTGGTGGTCATGAATTTCTTTTGTTTTGTTTTCATGGAAGTATTAATTTTGAAATACAGTTTTCCAAGGTACATCAGTCTGGCTTCAAAGTTATTTTCTTTCAGGACTTAAAGTACTTCACTTCAAGCTCATCTGGACTTGATGGTTTGTGTGGGAAAAATCTGCTGTGATTCTGTTGGGCTTTCCTTTATTGGAAAAATGTTTCTCTTTTCTAATTTTGTGCTGAATTTCTGAGATTTTTGATTATTATAAGTCTGGATATAAATTATTCTGGTTGATGCTAACTGGAGTTCTGTATGCCTCAGTTAACTGTATGTCAGATTATTTTCCCATGCTTGGGACGTTTTCTGTGATTATTTTCATAAATAGTCTTTTAATGTCATTGTTGTCAATTCCTTCTTTTTAATTTATGCCTGTCAGTCTTATGTTATTTATCTTTGCAGCATCTTATAGCTGTGGCATTATTTCCTGGGTTCCTTGTTATTTTTAAGAGATCTTTCCTTTTGTGGTCCCTAGCTGTAATGTTGTCTTCAAATTTAAAAGTTTTCCTTCAGTTTCAGTCAAATGGTTTTGCCAAAAAAAGAGAATATTTAATTTCCTACATGTCCCTTTGAATATGTTTCATGCATTCTAATTATTTCCTATATTGTTTTCTCAAAGTTTCTATCATTTTTCTATGCTTCTTTATTTTTTATCTATGTCTTCTTTATTTATGTTCAGTAATTCCTTATTATGGTTTTCATTTCTTTTTTACCTGAGAGATTATATCTGATCTGTTCTCCTGTGTGGCTGCCTGCAGTTATTTCCTTATGTCAATTTCTATTGCTTCAGAGATTTTAGGTATGTGATTTCCAATTTCCTCTATATTTATGTCTCCTGGACTTGTTTTGTGTGGGCTTGGGGCCTAAGATTGCATTTTGTGCCTTAGTCTTATCATTTTCTATTTCATAAAGAACTCTTTATTTTTATTTTTGTGACAATCCTTGTGAAATTTTGATAGTTGATAGTTATATCACTACTACCAATGCCATCGAAGAAGTCTGTTCTTCAGGGATTATCTTCTGTGTAGGAAAGACTCTTGGTTTGTATGTGTCCCAAGATTCTTCCCAATTAATTGAGAGTCGGGTTTTGGTCTCCATTTGGCTCTGCCTTCCATCTTTAAGTGTAGGGCTCTGCTGAGGTTATTACCCCAGCACTCCCCGATATTGTTACCCAAGGGAGAACAAGTGATTAAAACAGATATGATGTCCTAGCTATAGTAGTACAATGAGTAATAATAACAGTATCAAGAAAAACTTAGAAATGACAACTTTTGTAACTATCGGTTTGGTGCTTTAGACAATAGGAGCAAAAACTATAGTTACATGACAGATCAAATTGTAAAGCTAGGAATTTGTATGCAAAATGTTTCCACTTGTTAGAGTGGATTTGCCCTTGGTTCCTCTGGTCAGGCCAGTTGCCAGGTCCTAATTTCTTTACTTCATGTAGGCTGATGGGCCAGGCACCTGTTTTCTTCTGGACAAGCTAATTTTCCAGTTCTGAGCACTTCCATGCTGGCTGCCGGTCCCACTCTGTAGGGGGAATGGGTTGGATCTCTATATACTTCTTATATCTTTATGCTTCTGTTTATCTTGTTTTTACATGTTTCTTTTTCTCTTCAACTTCAATTTTGTTGAATGAATTTGACTGGTATATTTTTGTGACACACAGTGTTTTCAAGCCCTCAAAGAATAAAAAGGGTTAAGAATCTTGCCACCCACTGAAATCTGTGTCATTACCACAGGTCTAACCTGAAAGCTTGTGTGAAAACCCTTAGGCCCTGGCCTCAGCCAGCTTCCCTAGCCACTCTGCTGCTGAAGGACAGACACGGTCCTAGATTGTTTGCATGTCAAATCTGATGATGCCAGGCATGGAGGGACGGGAGCATAAAGCACATTACAGCTAGAATGAGGCCTTCTGGTAGGAGTAGGCTGTGGCATAAATGAGCAGGAAGTAGCACAAAGATGTAGGAAAGGAGACTGGCTTAGAGTTGATGTGGGAGATAGTGGCATGGCACAGCTAATGCTGTGAACGGATACCTAGACCACAGGTACTTCCAAAGGCTTTTCTTTTTATTTCTTTCTTTTTTTTCTTTTTTTCTTTTTTTTTTTTTTTTTTTTTTTTTTTTTTTTTTTTTTTTTTTTTGCTTTGCTTCATGAACCATACTAGCTGCCTGATAGCAAGCTTCCACTTTGAACAGTGCCATTTTTGGCTGTGTTTGCTGAACCCTGCCTATCCTTTACTATGGAGTCAAAAGAATTAACTGGCATTTAACAGTTGGTTTGTGGTTTTCAGGCCTTTGTTAAAGAGATTCTGCATCAGGAGTCTTCACCCCATTCTTATCCATGCTTTTCATGTTAAATTGTGTGTCTTGATTGCAGCACAATGCATATCTGATGCTAGGATCAGAGGAACAACTCTTCTTGCAGGCCTGTTGGTTGTATGCCTCACATAGGTGTTAGTTACATTCTAGAAAGCATTCAGGTGAAAAATAGATGCCCTGAGCAGTGTACCAGCCCACTGGATACCCATGTGGCAGAGCAATTGTTATGTTGCTGAAGTCACACCCCTACATGCAGATGGCGTCTTCTGACCTCACAAAATGCCTCTTCTGCTGCTGCTTATGCCACTGTCTCATGCTACAGATTAAAATAGCCATCCAGTCTAGAGCTTAGCTAAAGGCTAACTCAGTCAGTGCCATGAAGATTTTCTCTATGTCTCATGGTTCTGAATTGAAGCTGTCTTGAAGAACAAAGTTATAAATTGGGTAGGACAAAGAAAAATCCCTAACCTGAAAAGTAATCCAGCAACCACCAAGAAACAAAAAGAAGTAAATATCAAAGAAAGGATAAAGGGAAAAAGAGGTTTTTTTTTTTTTTTTTTTTCAAAAGGAAGGAGGAGGAGGAGGAGGAGGAAGCAAGATATAAGAACAGGAAAAGAAGGTAGAGCCAAGGAGGAAGAAGAAAAGAGGAGGAGGAAGGCAAAGAGGAAGAAAAGACTTGACACAAGATGAAGAAGAAAACAATCATAACACCCCCAAAATATAATCTGTAATTTGACTAAATTGAAAACCCAACATTTCCTGAAAGAATTTATCCTAAAAAGTACTTGATTGGTTTGTGCATCTGTCCAATATATGTTCTAGAATATCTGCCAAATTGCACCAAATAGAAAGACTCTGGCCTTCATCAATACTGTGTTCCAAATTCAAGTATACCTGACACTCCCACTAAATTTAAACAAATTACCTTATAATCTTGAGCAATGCTAAGCATAAAGGAAATGGCCCCATGAAAACCACAAGAAGTATTCCTTTGCCTGCATTCTGCATGGTCATGGCATCTGTTATCTGTAACAACGCATTCCAAGCATTACACTTTAACCCAAGGAATATTAACTTCAAATTAATTAAATCTTCAGCCTGAACAAATTGGATGAACTAAACGGGACCCTATGGACCATTTTTGGTCAAAATAGTACTTCCTAATGTAAATTAAAACAGGAACTTCCAAAATTAAAATCCATTATATCTACTTAGAAAGGCTCAAGGCTACTTAGAGAAGGAATGATTACTCCCCGTGTTTTTCCATTTAGGTGCCCCCCTTTGGCCTCTTCTTACAAGTGGGTAAAAATTGGGGCCAGTGAAATAGCTCAGCATACTAAAGCAACTGTTTAGGGAAGTTTAGGCACGCACAGGGACCATGGTTGAATCTCCAGCACCACATGCCACACCAGCCCTTCCCCCAGTGAAGGCTGAGCTGGCCAGAGCCCAGGTGTAGTGGTGCCTGCCTGCAATCCCAGTACTGGGGAGGCTGAAAGCAGGAGGATCACCATGAGTCTGAGCTGTGTAGTGAAAACCTGCAACAACCAAATACACTTACAAAGGGTAACAATTAGTGGTGCTTCACTGAGCCTTGTGGCAACCTTAATACCACCAGGCACAGTGCCATTCATCAAGACATTCATACCAATTATTTAATAAGTTATTGTTTCCATCCAGTCAGTAATAGGTGCATGGTTTGGTGTTACAGATTCGACTAATGTTTAAGGTCTATTTCAAAAGTTCTCTCACTACAATTTATCTTAACCTTCTAAGAAGCACAGTCTATCTACTATGCATTATACTGTGTACCTTTAAAATTCATATATGGAGTCCTAATCACCAGTACGTAGGATGTAATCGACTATATTTGGAGGTAAAATCTTTAAAGAAGCAATTGCAGCAAAATGAACCCTTGTGAGTGGACGCTAATCCAGTATGACATGTCATTATAAGAGATTAGAACAGAAAACCCACAGAGAGTGGAGGCAATCACGTGATCACGCAGGGAGCAGGCAGGCAGTCACCTGAAAACCAGAGTGCCTCAGAGGAAACTGAATATGCCAGTACCTCAACCCTGGCCTCACAGCCTCACAGACACTCAAAATATAAGTCATCTTTAAACAGAAGCTCCTTCTTGCTTTGGAACCTGTGGAGATTTTAAGACCACATGTAGACTTTGACTCAACCCCACCTGTGAGCACTGTGGAAGCATGAGGCCAGTTTTCTATTTCCGGTATTCTCCAGACAATTCTAGAAGGCTTGGGAGCTTCCCCGCTTTTCCTAGCAGCAGCAGCAGCAGCATGGAAATTGTGAATCTTTTCCTACTGAATAGGCTGTGTATTTGCAAGGGGCCTCGTCAATATCAACACCTGAGCCAAATCTGGGATGAAAATCCATTCCACATCTTCAGAGGGGCTATGAAACTCACTAAGTGAGAAACTGCTTGCTTAAACTATGCACAAGTAAATCAATTAGTATATATGGTTTTAAAACACTTTAATATTACTCTTGTACCAGATAATATGATTTTATGTGATGCTGTTCTTTGTTTACCTGTAAATAAGGTAGCACTATTTTACTATTTCAAAAAGAAAATTTTGTTTACCTCTATCTTTACCAACTTATTTCTGCATTATTTCTTTCTCTATTTCCTCCCTTCTGTCTGTGGTCATTTCCTCTCCTTTTCTCTAGCAATTCCTTTATCTTACAGCTTCTGTTCTCATCTCTTCATAGTTGATTAGTTTTGTCTCTGTCTTCTGTTAAGACCTTTAATTCAAATTTTATGTTGTCTTATTGCAAAATGTGAAAGTGTGGATCTTTTTCCTAATTAATCCTGCTTATTGCTTGCTTTGATTCTCTTATGTGTAGATCCACATTTTGAATTATTTTTAGATATTATGTCTATAAATGTTGCCTTTCTTCTTCTCCCTCTATTTTGATTTTTCTGGCAAATTTTTCAGCTGATAATGGAGCTCAGTTTTTCTTGAGCCTAGCAAGTCATTATAATCTTTGCATTGTCTGCAAATGTACTTTTATTAATAAAGTTTTTATTTTTATCTGCCGTAATTATTTCTTTTGTTTTGCTATTTATTTCATAATTAGGTCACAGAGTAACATATTAAGTGCCTCAGGGTATAGGTCATAATTACTAAAAAGATAAACTCCCCAAACCATTTGTGTGTCATTCTTAAAACACTGGATACATTTTAAACCCTTATCCTAGTTTTGTCAGTCCAGATTCTTTAGTTACATTTTGCAGAGTAATCTTGGGTCTGTAAAGAAATTACTAATTTTTTATGCAGCGGTGCACCTGTCCTTGGGACAGTTTCCAGCTAGTATAGTATAATTTAGAGCCATTGTATGCCACCTTGACTGTTTATTATAACTAGTAATTTAAGATTCTAAAAGACAAACAGCTTTAAAATAAAAAGTTATCAGGCCAGGGAGATAGCTCAGTGGCATAAACACCTGCTTGGCAAGTGCAAGATCTGAGTTTAATCCTGGGAGAAAGAAGGAAGGAAGGAAGGAAGGAAGGAAGGAAGGAAGGAAGGAAGGAAGGAAGGAAGGAAGGAAGGAAGGAAGGAAACAAGGAAGGAAGGAAAGAAAGAAAGAAAGAAAGAAGAAGAGAAAGAGAGAAAGAGGAAAGAAAAGAGAAAATTTATCTTAGTGGTAATTAAATCCAGAGTTATTCTAAAGATAATAAATAATAACCAAGTTATAAGCAAAATAAGAAGGTTTAAAACATGTCTGTAAACATATTGTGGAAAACAGATATTATACCTCTGATTCTCTTATTTCATCCATCTTTAGTTACAGAGATAAAAGTTGTATTATGTACTAAAATTTTGCATAAATATAAAATATTAAAATGGTCCCCATATGTTAATAAGTTCTTAAAATATAGTATTTCTTTTGCTAAGGAAAAAATTACCTCTATTTATGAAAACAAGAGTTTTTATTGTTTGTTTTTTTTAAATTAGTACATGGTCTACAGAGTCTACAGTGCCTCACTAAGTAGAGAGGACTTGTAGTGATTCGCCTGTGTTCAGCCTCCCATGAGCTGGGATTACAGGCACGTGCCACTACACCCAGTCTCAATCACCATTTCAGTGAGCCCTTGGGGCGGGGCCAGCATGGGACACAGGGGACTGAACCCCAGCCACTGTGTCTGCCCAAGCAGATGCTTTAGTCTGCTGAACTAGTTGGCCAGCCCGAAAAAGTTGTTATTAAAAGGACCAAGTATTCTGTGATCTACTTTATTTACTAGAAATACTACACGATATAACCATTTCCTGTTCTAAAAGAGATTTCTCTCTTGATTTTATCTTCATACAAGTAATTGAAGTTGTATGGATTTGCCTTTACAAAATCTTCACTTCTAGCTATAATTAATTGTGATACTTGCGTTCCTGCTATAAGCACCATCAAAGTAGTGCGGGTTTATGATTTGTGGAAAGAGGAACATGGTCCACACGAGCACCACATTTTCCTGGACGTTTTCCGCAGAGGCCCATTCAATTCATGAGACTTGGAGGTCAAACAGGCAGAGCAGAATTCTGTTCACAGGGATGCAGTCCAAGGCTTCAACTCAAGGTAAGTGAGCCAGCTGGAATCACAGGTAGGTCACTTTGCTCAGGAATCTGCAATGTGGGAAGGACTCAGTAAAGATATCTACGTTCTGCCCCTATTTGATATTTGGGCAGCTTGACAGCTATGGGCTAGAACCATCTGGAACTTTTTATTCACTTATCACTTGATGGTTGATGCTGGGAAGACTCGAAGTCTTGAGTTAGGGAAATCTGGAAATCCTTGAGTTTCTCCATTTCTATGTGGCCTCTATTTAGTGTTCTCTCCAGAATGAAGCTCAAGGTTAGCAGACTTCAGTGTCAATGCGGGACTCCAAGATGTGAGTCTCAACAAAGGAAATAGTCAGAAGCTGAGCTGCCTTTTCTAACCCAACCTCAGACCTTACACTTCTCCACAACAAAAGTATTAGAAGCAAATTCACAAAACTGTCCCAGAATTTCAAGTATGGAAAAGAGATTCTAAATTTTGTGAATGAGTGTGACAAAATTTACACCCACATCTGAAAATAACTTCAAGACCTAGAAGAACCTAGCTGGTCTTTGATGTAAATATAAATCAGGTTTATGCAGAAGAGATAAATGGAAATACTAGAATAGAGGAGGGAGCAGAATGATACGGTGCTCAGAAATAGTAACGCTTACATTACAACAGTATGCAGAATACAGTTGTACAGCAAATGTTATATGTCAGTTTAAACTACAGAAACTGCTCAAAGAACATGGTTTGAGGACTATGTCTTAGAAAAAAGAATGTGGTCTTCTTAAGGATAAATTAGAAAAATGAGTAATTTTTTTTTTCAGAACCAGAGATTGAACTCAGGCCCTTGCACTTGCCAGGGAAGTACTTATTCTATGGAGCCATCTCCCCGGCCCCAGTAAAATATATTCTGAGTTTTTTGTTGTTACTATAACTAAATACATGGAGGAAAAAGGTTTATTGTGGCCCATGACCTGGAGGTACAAGGTGCAGCATCCTCATCTGGAGATGGCCTTCTTGCTTACAGAAAGTGGAACCTGTGGAGACTGTCACATGGCCAGAGTCGGGGAGTGTTCCATGTTTGTCTGCTCTCTCCACCACAGTGAGGAAGCCTTCACCTGTCACTTGTCTGTCTGTTCTCTTCCACACAAGGAAACCAGGATTTAATCACAGCAGATCTGCCATCCTGATTTCATTTGATCCAAGTAATTTCCAAAGTTCCACCTTTGAATACTATTGTTCTATGGTTTCTACTCTTTTAATGGTTCATAGTGTCATCAGGTTTGGTGGCAAACATCAATAATCCCAGAACTTAGATAAACTGAGGCAGAAAGTATTGAGTTCAAGGCCACTGGACAAGAAAGACTCCCATCCATTCCCAATCCTCTTTCAAACAAAAAGCAAAATAAAGAACTCCACAGTGAGCAATAAATTTAAGCACATGACCCTATGGAGTCACTCAACCATATTAAAATCATGTCAAGTAAGAACATGCAACTGAGCCTTACCTTAGCTAGAATGGGATGGGGTCAAGATGACCAGAGAACAGGGAGAAACTGAGCCTCCAAGATCTATTGTAAACAAAGGTACAAACAGATCTTGAAAATGGAAACACCTGCCTTCAGGTGATTTGGGTTTAAAGGGAAAACTGAATAATCACAACAAATTTTTTATTATATTACTTAATTTCAAGAAGTATCTTTAAGAAAAATAAAGCAGAGGGAGTGAATAAATGAATCGAGTACAAAAGGTCTTATGTGGGGTTTGCTCAGAACTAGAAACAAGAGAGAATGAGATAAATTAATAAAGCATGAAATTGAACAACAAAAAGATAAAAGAGGAAGCCAACAGTAAAATGAGGGAAAAGGCATAAGGCTGTGAATTTAATCTGAATCATCAGGAAAAGAGGGAATCTTCAGGAAAAAGGAGGGAGAAATTTCATTACCAAATTATTTCACCTCCGGAAGTATAATAGGAGTTATTTGGCAATATGGAAAGAGTTAGACAAAGCATTTTTAATAAGCAAAATTTTAAAGTTATCAAGCATATTTATTAAATAGATTAAATTAAATATTTCATCACAAAATAGTCATTACTTGTGGGAACTGCAAGGCCTTTTCTGGTGTACAGTAACAATATCCCAGCACATGATAATATGCTAGAATTTCAGCATGGCTATTGGCTAATAATACTTACTCAATGCCTTTTTTATAAATTATATTATAATCACGTAAGTAACTAGATTTTAAGCCTCAATGCAAGAGACCATGAACTGATATGCAAGAGGTTATAGGTTGAATAGACCTCTGAGACACATTTTGGAGTAAACTGTAAACATTTAAATTATTTACTTATTAAATGCCTAGTGGTAACAGAAGAGTGGATAATGAATGCAGCAAAAAATATATTTGCTAATGGCTGGTGGAGAGATAGCTTAGCAATAAGTGCCTGCTCAGGCAAGCATAAAGACCAGAGTTCAATCTCTGACACCACATGCTGCATGGACCCTTCCCCTGGGCACACTGAGCTGGCCACCGAGACTGGGTGTGGTGCATGCCTGTAATCCCAGTACTGGATATGAGGATACTATTAGTCTGAGCTGTGTAGTTATATATATATATATATATATATATATGTTGTTGCCTGTAACATTTCATGGAGGTCTTTAAATGCTTGCTGTGATTTGATGTGAATTTATAATAATATCCAGGCAGTGTCCAAGGAAATTTGCACAAATGTCTGTTCCCAATAGGGTCACCTTGTGAATAGGTGTTGCATGACACTTACCCCGTGTTCTCAAGGAGATGCGTGAGCCCTGTGTAGATGGCTTGCCTTCTAAGCCTGTGGCTTATGAGTCACTGTCAGGACTTGAACCCAGTAGTACTCACAGGGATGCACTTCTGGGGAGCGAGGCAGAAAAGTGAATATGCCAATAAATTTAAAACTGTCGAATTCACTCTTACAGTCCGAACATGTGCACATATGCCTATCATCAGCACATACCTGTAAACAAAAAGGATCTGAGCAACTCGGGAGGTTAATTTTGGAGCCAGAAAAACTCGTTTGGTATGGAATACATTAACATTGATAAGTAAATATAAAGTTTTTATAAATGCAAGATGAATTAATTTTTGCTTGTGTGTTATTTTCCAATTCATCCTCAAAAATTCTCCCAATCAGTAGTATTAACCAAAACAAAACTTGTTTACAATCTAGGATGTTCAAAATATTTATATTTCCCTCTCAAAAGGCTGTATTTATGTGTATGTATGTTTATGTAGAGCACATATTCTTCTGTAACATGCACACAGATGATTAAATATAGAGTGAACATTTAAATGTTTAAAAAAGTTGCACTGAAAAACGAGTTGCCATTAATATCCCTTAAAATCCTCCCCTGTGATTCAACCACACATCCCACTCTTCTTGCCATTTTCTGAAGCAGTCCAGAAGTTCTCCTTCATGTGTTCACGAAAGATGATCAAAGCAGTAGTGAACAGGCTGCGGATAGCAAGTCAGGCACACGGCCCCATATCTGTGTCCTTACCAGTTCCATTCACCGGCTCCACAGTCTCTGAATGCCAACTTCTTCCCAGAGTCAAAATGCCCATGAAAGTCATTGTTTTTTTCTCAATTATTTAAAATATTATCTTGAAGAGTAAAAACAAATAATAGAAACAAAGACAGAAGCAGGGTAACATACAATACAGGTGTTACACATTTTGAAAACAAGAATACAAATTAACAATGGTTGTTTAATATACATTTTTTTTTTTTTTTTGTGGAACAGGAGATTGAACTCAGGTCCTTGCACTTGTCAGGGAAGTGGTTATTCCTCTGAGCCATCTCTCTGGCCCAATGATTGTTATATTACTATTTTTATCATCAGATCTGTTGCTCAGATTAACAAATATAGTTATGTAATATTGGACAAATAATTGAATAATAATGTTTACTTTCAATAAACCTTTTTTGTCTTTTTAATTAATTAATTAATTTATTTATTTTGCCAGAACTGGGGATTGAACTCAGGCCCTTGCACTTGCAGGCAAGCGCTTATTCTACTGAGCCATTTCCCTGGCCCTTATCTTTTTTACCTTAAAAAAATTATTTTAAAGAGAGTACAATAATAGTTGATAAGACATTAGGAACAGTACACATTTAGCAGACCAAGATGAGAGGTACTCAACCATGGGTTTTGTATTACACATTGTCATCCTTGATGTATTTGCTTAGTTCATAGATACCAGCATACAGAGTTAATCCAAGTGAAAACTCTAAGGGCTAGGCAAATAGCTCAGCAGATGAAAGTGCCTTAGGCAGATGCAACAGCTGGGGTTTGATCCCTGGCATGCTGTGTCAACCCTGCGCTCAGGACATGCTGAGAAGGGGATTGAGACTGGGCATGGTGACGCACACCTTTAATCCCAGCTCTTGAGAGGCTGAACACCTGTGGATCAGTATGAGTTCAATCTGCATAGTGAGACCCTATAGTCTGTGTAGATCCTTACTAAAATACTAAATTAATTAATTTAATTAAGTTTTTAAAAAGTGAGAAATCTAAATATTAACTGGTATTTTTTAAAGTGTGATGGAAATTATTAGTACAATAATCTCAGCCACCTTGTATATATACTTATGTGGATTTTCCCCTTCCTTTTTTCTAACTTTTCTCTTTTCTTTCATCTTGGTTAATCTTTATGTTCAATTTCTTTCCATTTTACTACATATATTACACTTTTGCATTTTTATTCATTATTTCAGCTGCTTACACTAGGGAGACAATATGACATTTACACATACAGGTCTGATTTATTTCACTTATGAGTATAGCCTCTAGTTGCATCCACTGACCTATAAGGTCCTCAAGTTTGTCTCTCTTTATAGCTGAGTAGTGTACAATAGTACCATACTTTTTCTTTCTCCATTCTTCATGTGACAGCCATTTGGTTGTTTTCAAGATTTGCCTACTGCAAATTGTGCTGCTATAAACACAGGTGCGTGCTATGGTATGATGTTTTCATTTCGTTTGGGAAAACACTGAGAAGGGGAATAGCTAGGTTGAATGGGACTTTACATACAAGATTTTTGAGGAGTCTCCACACTGATTTCCACAGTGGTTTAGCAGTCTACATTCCCACCAGCAGTGAATAAAGGTTCTTTTTCCCTAGAGCCTCTCCAGCATTTGTCATTAGTTTATTTCTTTATGATAGCCATTCTTTCTGGGGCGAGATTTCTTTTCTTTTAATTTGCTTTTCTCTAAAGGCCAGTGCTGTGGAACATTTTTTCATATATTTACTTATCACCTGTATTATTTCTTCTGAGAAGTGCATAGTCATCTCTTTTAATTGGTGAATTGAGCCATTTACATTGATTGTGATAATTAATATGCATTGACTTATGTTTGTCATGTTATTTGCCTGCTGCTGGCACCCCACTTTTTCTCCTGTGTTTAATTGTTTGCCCTGCTTGGTGGGTTATTTCTGTTGTGGTTCTTGGAGTTGGGGTTACTTTGATCCTTTTCTAGACTATATTTCAGTAATCTGTAGGATTAGTTTGGTCATCATGAATTTCTTTAGTTGTCATTTGTCATGGAATATTATACTTCTCCACTAAACTTGAAAGAGAATTTTGCAGGGTATGTCAGTCTAAGTTGGAATTTGTTTTCTTGTAGGACTTGAAATACATCATTCATGTTCTTCTTGACTTGATTGTTTGTGACGAGAAATCTGTTGTTTTTCTGATGGGTTTTCCTTTAAATGTGATGTTTCTTTTCTCTAGCAGCTTTTACTATGTTGTTCTTGAGCTGAATATCTGGGATCTTGATTATTATTATATGTCTTGGAGTAGTTTTAATTTGATTGATATTATTTGAGGTTGTATGTGCCTTGGTTACTTCAATTTGAGATTATTACCCCATATTTGGGAAGCTTTCTGTTATTAATTTTACCCATATTCTTTTTATGTTGTTTGCATTGCCTCCTTCTTTCTCATCGATGCCTATTAGTCTTATGTTGTTCATCTTTGCATTGTCTTGCAGCTGTTGAATTATTATTCCCTGGATCTTTGTTGGTTTTAAGAGATTTTTCTTTTCCTGGTCACTAGCAGTAACACTGTCTCACGGTCTGAAAGTATCTTCACTTTCATTTAAATGGTTTTGCCAACTTTTATTTTTATTTATTTATTTATTTATTTAATTTAATTTTTTCTTTTTTTCTTTTATTTTTTTTCTTTTCATTTTATTGAAGTACAAGTGTCACTCACAGTTTCAAGACACCTTAACAATACAGATTCGATAAATTAATACATTGCAAACTGTTTTTATAACATTTTGGTATTGTACAAGGTGCATACATGATATTATATTTACAGATATTATTTTAGCAGATATCTCTTATCAGTGAATTAAGAGTGTAGCTGCTTACTTATTTTTTATACCTGAATTATATCAAAAATTCAATAATTATTTTCCTAGTGGATGATCGTAGTACTAGAAGCCAACATAATTTCCTGTCCAACCACCACCATTAGTGTAGATCTTGCCTCTCATAGAATTATGTAGAAGCACAGGGTTATCTATCCCAACTGTACTGTCTATACACACACATCATGATTTTTTCTTTCTACACCCCTTCCTTTGTCTACACCTGTCAAAAGTGGGCACTCCATTGACATTCAACTAACTTAGGTGCTTGAACTCGACAACACAATCCAACACAGTCCAGCATTCTACAACCATAGTGAGTTATTCAAAGAAATTGTCGTCCAAATTTTCTGAACAAGGAGATTATGGAGCCACAGAGGAAAGAGATTGAAGGTTTTGCCAACTTTTAATGGAGTCTTTAATTTCCTGTATATCTGCTTGAATCTGCTTCATCCATCTCATTTCTTTCTTATATTGCTCATCCAAGGTTTCCATCATTTTCCTATTTTCCTCTATTTTTTTTTATCAGTGTCTTCTTTAGAAACACTTAGTAATTCTTTCATGATAGTTATCATTTCTTTTTTTAACCTAGGAGATTATTTCTGATCTGCTTTCCTCTACACCCTTGTGCAGCTGTTTCTTTACTTTAGTTGCTATTATTTCAGAGATTTCAGGTGTGTGCCTTCCAGTTTCCTCTATGCTGATGTCGTCTGGGTTTGTTCAAGATGAGCTTGGGGCTTGAGATTGCATTTTGCTCCTTTTGTCATTTTCTATTTCTGAGAGAACTCCATTTTCATTTCAGTGATATCTTTTTGCAAAACTTTGATAGTAGGTAGCCGTATCACTGTATCAGAGCCTCTCTGTAAAGGGTCTACTCTTTCAGTATCTCTCCTGTGTCAGAGATTCTTGTTTTGTATGTGTCCCAAGATTTTGCCTTCCCTACTGACTGAGAGGGAGATACTTGTTTCCCTTTCGCACTGCCCACTGTCCTTCCATATAGGGTTTTGGTGAGCATATTACCTATGTGCCTCCCAATATTATTACCTAAGGGAAAACACACTGTTAAGGCAGATGTGGTATCCTATTTACAGTAGTACAATTAGCAACCTTAATAATAGCTAGTGAAATTTAGAAATGGACAAACTTTTATAGCCAATGTGTTTGTACTTTGGCCATAGGAGCAAACATTATAGCTATAAAACAAAGCAGATCATAAATTGGAAATCTGTGTTTAATTCAGTTCCTCTGAGTTCTGTCTGGGCACCTCCCCTTGGTGTACCTGAAGTCTCTCAGGCAGACTCCATCACCAAAGTTACTTCTTGCTATGTCTATGCTGTGAGAATCCTCACCACAGGGCTGGGGCTCAGCCTGGCCCTTGCTGAGCCTTTGTAGGTCTTAGCTCACCGGGTCTAGTTCTGCTGGAGTCGAAGTCCACTGGCTGGGTCTGGCTCCAGTCTGGCTGCTGGGCTTGGCTCCTTTTGGCTGCTCCTTGTCAAAGTTGACCCAAGGCTGGGCCCAGCTGAGGGCTCCTTCTGACTGTGTCCCACTGAAGTGACATAAAAGATATTTGCTTTCATCAGTTTAGGATACCAATGTCAAGATGTGCACATGCCTGCAGACACAGCAGAGAACCACCAAGACTGCTTCAGTAAGTGGCAAGAACAAAGGCCCAGCATGTTGAAGCAACGGAGAGTATTGTGCACATGATTGATGTTGATGTATCTTTTAAATTTTAGAAACTAGTCCTTAACTGTTTTTTATATTATCAAACTTCATGTATATGCATATACACATTTCCTTACTTGTCAAGAATTTTGTCTCTTCCCACACACATACACATGTGTACACACATGCAGCATTCAGCTCAATACTACCTAAGAGATACCTATTTTAAAATGTTAATTCTATGATGTTTACATGCTATTTCAAATAAAATATTCTGGCTGAAAGACAAGGCATGACATTTATATAGTAACCCTATATGTCATAATTTTACCTTAAATGCAATCTTTAGAATTGATCTAATATTTTGCTTGATAATATAAAGACCTGACTGATACCCTCATACCTGAACTCATGGTAAGATAAAGCTATGATATTCAGTTTTGTACACAGGGAAGGGTTTTTCTCTATGTCCCAAGAACATGTGCAACGTGATAACCCAGAAAATGTTATCAGTTATGAATATGGATGATTGGAGATAAATAGACCCCTATGTTAGGATGACTTAAACTTTTCCCAGCACCTGTTGTCATGTTACAGCCTAGAAAAAGGAAAGCAGTTGTTTTCTCTCTTTATTTTTCAAAAGAATAAAAAGTGAGAGAAATAATAGAATGGTTTTCTTTTTTCATGAGAGCCAAGTAATACTTAATGAATTGAAGAGTAAGGAAATACTATGTTTCTGAAACAGAAGTTTACTTTGGAAAGCCAACAATGGTGATTCAAGAATTGACAGCTTTGCATGTTCTTGGCTCATTAGGCATGTGTGTTTTCTAAAACTGTAAATCAAAATTCATAATGACTATGATACAACAACAGAGTATAGAAATTAGTATGTAGCGTGGAGTTTGTCCAGAAAGATTTATTACTGGAAGTGGCAGAACTATGTTGGTATGGTTATCTATGGAGCTAGTTATTCACAGTAAAATCTCCTCAATCCAAGAAACATTTTAAATCCTCATTCAACATATATGAATTAATATGTTCAATTAATAAATTACAATTCCATGTGATAACAACACTATTGTCTTTGTATTATTTATTTATTTTCTATATAATAAATGCCCATGAGACTGGGTGTGGTGGCGTGCGCCTGTAATCCCAGCTCTTGGAAGGCTGTAAACAGGCAGATCACTATGAGTCTGATCTGGTAGTGAGACCCTGAACACCCTCTAGACCCTTCCTTAAAAAAATACAAAAAAATAACCAGTACATGCCCGACTTACAAAAATTCCAGTTGCAAACTTTCAAAGATAATCACACAATCCATATGAGGAGCATTTGTAGATGAAAACAAGTCATGGAGGTAGCCCAGTACTCTGCTGGGACCTTGCCACATTGTGCTACTCTGTGCTTACTGTACAGAATGGAAGTGAGCAGTAGTGCAGTACAGTCAAGGACTTATTGTATTTGTGTTTTTTTTTATTTTTATACTTTATGTTGTATATTTGTATCAAAGATGTCTAAGACTCACTTTATTTGGCTTATGAAGGCATCTAACTTTTTTATGTGGCCAGAGAACAGAACTCATTTATAAATCAGGGCCTGACTCTATCATAAAATTAGATTATCACACTTAAATGGGATTGCAACACTCTAATGCAATAAGTTTTGAAAAGGAAAAGAAATGAAACTCTGATGTGCATTAAAAATTAATTTCAATTTTATTATTCTAATATTCTATCAAGGAGATAAGAGTTAAGTCAGAGAGAATAGCCTTCCTAGGGAAACCCAGACTTCAAGTTCCACACTCATTGGTTGGTAGCTATATGAGCTTGGCTAGTGTCTATGACTTGCATCTGTAAGATAGTAGATGAGAAGTTTCAGGAAAACTTTTAAGATGTAGTAAGAATATTGGAGAAGCACAGTTATTTAAATTAGCTGAACTGAATTGAAATGAGGCTTTCAGTTTAATTTACATTTTTGAATACAGTTTAGTCAATATACACACTACTTTAATGTCTATATATGTTATGTATGTATACATGTATCTACATACATGTATATATTATACATGTACTATGTATGCATTTGTGAGAATATATATATATATATATATATATATATATATATATATACTTTAAAGTTCTTTGAAATGAATTAATTCATGTTCTCACAAAACTCTCAGGTAAACCAAACCTTAGCATTTCCATCCATTATCCAGGTGGGGTTAAGGGTATATTCAGGGCATCTGTTTCCTGATGGCCTCTCTATTGGTTCCATCATTTTTCCCTTTCCTAGAGTGATATCTGAAATCATTTTAATATTGCTTTCCTGAATTAAGTTGTTGGGGCCCAGCATATAGCTCAGTGGCATAAGCATCTCCTGGCAAGTGCAAGGTCCTGAGTTCAATTCCCAGTACCACAAAAAAAAAAGTTGTTGAAGCTCATCAATCTTGCTCTGACTCCCAGAAAGAATCATAACAGAGATGCAAGTTAGACCAATTGTAGTTCAAGAATGCTACTAGCTTTCTCTCCTTTTTTCAAACTAGTTTCTTTTATTTTTCACACAAAACAAAGAGGACATTTTGAGAGACATTTTGTTACCATTGGTTCATGTTAAGTTCTATAAACTACCATTAATAATTATTATTTTGTGAGATCTTTACTTGGTTATTTGTCCTTTGTCAAGTAGCAGTCATAACAAAAATTTGAAATTCCTCAACTTCTTAATAGTTGACATTCCTTATGCAGTTCTTATTAATTCTACCTCCTTGAAAACAAAACTATAAAATTCTCCAAGCACAATGTGTACCAGCCTGAAGTTAAATCACTATCTATTTATTCTTCATATCGGTATAATTTACTTTCATTGTCTCTGTTTAATGCTATCTTAAAGCCACCAGAATCTAGACAATGATGCAATTGTCTGCTTTAACATAATTCATATTCACTTATGTTTATGATATTGAAGATAGGTATATCATCTCTAAATGAAGCTAATATATTTAATAAGGAATACAATATTGAGTATCTAAAATTTTGCCATTATTGCAAGGTCAAATATGGTATATTTCAATTTTGTGGATTTATATTCATGACACAAATGAGGGTATTGTTTATGTAGAGTATAATTAAGTCAAGGTTAGACAAATAGACTTTTCTAACATAAGACAGAACATCAAAAACTTGCATAGTATTATTAGAATTTGCATCACTGCTCATTCTTGACATATCACCCACTTTTCCTAAATATCAACAGAGCAGATCTTTACTCACAATATCTTCTGTCTATAAAGTGTGATAATATGATAAATTTTTATAATATTTAGCCAAGACAGTACTATAAAACATTTCTTGTAAAGTACATTTAAATTAGATTTATAAAAAAAATTCATTGGAATATTTACAGATTTTTCTCTTAAAAGAAGCTAACCAATAATTCTATTTAGAAATATACTCTCACATTAAAGTTCTCATAGGTTTTAAAATAAATATACAACCAGTAATAGTAACTAAAATTTGCTTTAGAAAAATAAATTAAGTTGTCTAATGAGTAATAGATGTTAATAGAATTATATTAGGAGAAAATACTTATATTTTTATTAAATGTTAAATTATTATAAATTACAAAAGATAATTTGAAATTATGCCATAGTAAACCAAGGTTTATGTTGTCTGGCATTTGCCATATACTATGAAAAATAATTTGTCCTTAATTGTTTTCCTATTGCTTTGAGATATTACTCCAAAACTTACACAAGTTGATTTGATGTTCAGTGAATAAGAGCAGTTGATCTCCTTGTATTTTGTGTTATAATGAGATAAGTATGCTGGAATGAGGTAATCTAATTACACTTACACTGACCTCATTTGTTAAAAAATAAAAACAGCCATAAAAGCATTCAACACACTATGAATAATTTTATTATTGTTTACAAATCCTGATTTTCTTGAACAGACATGCTTCAGTAGAGCTGATGTGGTATAGTGTGTAACTGTTTATCTTAGTGTCAGCATTCACATGAAAATGTTTTACACAAATTCCATCATTATCAGGATGACCCTGTGCAATTCAAACAGTGGCTGAATAATTTTGCTACAGATTTTTGAAATTGTAAGGAACATTTTCTTCAACGTACGCCCTCATTTCATTCTCTGTAACCTCAGAAAACCCGTCCACCCCTGTACAAAGGATTCCCTAATCTACATGTTGTCTGTCAGCTAATTTCCTAAGGCTTGGATATTATCATTTTGATGCGCTCTGCCAGGCCAAATCATACTATTGCACACATGAAATAGTGCTTCTATAATTTCTATGATATTTTTTGTCTTCCTTCAATTAAAAAATTGTATTTCTAACACTCCAGCTTCAAATTTGTCATTGCCTTTTGGTCACTTAAAAATCCAAAAACATAGTCAGAGCTTCCCCTAAAAATGTATCCCTTTTCTCCAGTTTTACAGTTGTATTACTAAGGTTCTTCACTGGCTCATATATACTCACACATATTAAGTTCCATTGAAGTTCCAAATCTTACTTATTACTAGTATTATTATTATTATTTTATTATAATATGTATTTATAATGCATTCAGTTTACAATCATCTTGGAGACTGGGTGCATGTACATAACAGTTTGGTTCTTTTTAAAAATACTTTTCCCTTCCTTACACTCAGCCTTCCTCAAAATTAGATACTCTTGTTCAAGTTCACACTCACAGCTTCAAACCTTTAAATTCAACAATGTGATAAATTGTCTTTGGAAATCATTAGCATGATCTGCCCAAGCCCAGGCCCTGCTAGTGTGTGAGAGAGTTTCTGCACTCTCCAGCTCCCACTGGATCATTCTTGGCCAAGCCCAGTCCTGCCAAAGGAGAGAGACCTTTTGCCACACTCTTGGGGCACCTGCCCCACCCCTCCAAAACCAGCCCAAGGCCACCCTGTAGAAAGAACTTCCACTGCAATCTTCAGACCCCAGCAGAGGGGTGAGCCCAGGCCCAGTAAGTGTGTGGAAGAACTTCTGAGGACTTCTGCACCCCTGGACTGTTCCAGACCCAGCCCAGGCCTGGCATAAAGGCCTGGGGTGAAACTCTGCAGCTGAAGTCCCTGCAGTGAGACTAGGGGCCAAAAATCACACAGCTAATCCAGGAGTACAACATCTTGCCAGAGGGGCACAATGGATTCATCTCCAAGAGCGGCAGTGGGAAGGAGCTGAGCACAGTAGGCAGACCCAAGCCAGATACAACTGGATGAACTGGAACTTAATATAGCTCCACCTGAATTTTAGAAGGTGCCAAACAGCATCAAAGCTGTACACCAGAGGTCAGTGGACAGTGCTATACAAAATGACAAAGAGAAGGAGCAAAATGAAATCTCAGGTAGCAACACACACAGAACAAGTGAAGAGGACACTAGCACAACTGAAATGTCTGAATTAATTGCATCTGAAGTAAAGAAACAACAGCAGAAAGGTATATAGGAATTCTGATCTGAAATGAAAAAAGAAATCTCTGAATTAATAGGATCTAAAGTAAAGTATCAAATGCAGAAACATATAGAGGAAATCAGATCAGAAGTAAACTCAGAAGAAAAAGAATTTATAACTGCTTCTTAAGAAGACACACATAAAAAAATAGAGGAGATTAGAAAAACAATGGATTCCTTGAATGAGCAATACAGGAAAGAAATGGACTTCATGAAGCAGAGTCAAAGAGATATAGAGGAACCTAAAATTTCAATCACAAGTTTGCAAAACCATTTGACTGAAAATGAAGATAAAGTTTCACAACTTGAAGATGCTGTCAGTTAGAGAAAAGGTAAGAAAAGATCTCTTAAAAACTAGGATGCAGGAAAAAGTAATTCATCACCTGCAAGATCATGCACAGATGAATAACATGAGAGTAATAAGCATCAATGAGAAAGGAGTAGTACAAGTGATATAAAAAGAATATGGGTAGAAGTAATAGTAGAACACATCCGAAATATAAGGAAACAATCTCACCTTTAAGTAACCAAAGCATACAGAACTTCAAATAACTTCAACCCAATTAAAAATACATGGAGACATATAATAATCATGATCCCAGAAATCCAGCACAAGAACAATATACTGAAAGACTCTAGAGAAAAGAAACAGATCACATCTATAGGAAAACCCATCAGAATAACAGCCGACTTCTCTTCACAAACCATGAAGGCAGGAAGAGAATGGAGCAGAGTACAAGTCCTTTGTGAAAACAAATTCCAGCCTAGGCTACTATACCCTGCAAAACTCACTTTCAAGTTTGATAGAGAAGTGAAATACTTTCATGACAAAGAGCAACTAAAGAATTTCATGATGACAAAGCCAACCTTACACAGACTACTAAAAGATGTTCTACAGAAGGACCAAAATGATCAGAACTCCACAAATGAAAACAGAAGGAACTCACTAGGGCAAACTATTTTTTTTTTACATATTAATATTTATGTTTTTATTTTCTAGTATAAGTAGTCATTAACATATTTGCGGAAGGGCAGAAGTGCTATCAGTTGCCAAAATGACATTATCTTCATTTTCATGAATAAAAGGAGCCCTTCACTCAAAAATATATGAAATTTCCTTGCCTTTCTTTCCACTTTTCCCTTGGATGTCAGTATACAAGACCAGCCTGCCAGCTCAATAAACAGCTCAGGGGAGAAATCAGGAATGATAGTCAATAAGTTTGCTGAACATCTTTCTTTTTTTACCCAATGAGAAAATAATGATTATCTGGTGTAAACGCATTTTAAACAATGTAAGCAAGAAGTTTGTGCAAGGTGAAATGTGAATATTTTTAATTGGGAGAAATGAGACTTAGGAAAAGTTTAAAAGAAATGAGGAAACATAACTCAGTGTGTGCTTAAAATTTTGGTAGTAGACCAGGATGCTAAAAGGAAGGTTTAATATGTTTGAAGGTTAGATTTTTCTTTCTTTTTT